>CAJNJA010013747.1:0-12520 GCA_905231915.1 Symbiodinium necroappetens | reverse complement strand
CTAGGTTTTAGGGCTTTAGGGTTTAGGGCCACCTGTGATGAAAGAAAAAAATTTTTATTTTCCTATGTTATGGGATTCTGAGGGTGGGTGGGTATTATGTCCAAGCCGTGAATGTAACTCGTCTTTAAAATTGCTCGAGCCGGGAGCTGCTGAACTCTTAACTTTAAACCCTAAACCTAAAACCCTAAACCCCTACACCTTAAACCTTAAACCCTAAAACCTTAAACCCTAAACCCCTACACCTTAAACCTTAAACCTTAAACCCTAAATCCCTACACCTTAAACCTTAAACCCTAAATCCCTACACCTTAAACCTTAAACCCCACCTGGTTCTCGGCCCGGAGGCGGAGCAGCTCCCGCTCCGAGGCCTCGAGTCGCACGAGGAGCTCCTCGAGGCGTTTTTTTTGGCTCCTTTTGGGGCCTTTCAAAGGGGCTCCAAAGAAGGGGTTAGGCTTCCTTTAAAGGGATCTATAAGGGATCTTAAGGGCTTTAAGAGCTTTAGGGTTTAGGGGTTTTTAGGGGTTTATAAGAGGTGTATAGGGGTTTATAGGGGTTTATAGAGGTTTATTGGGGTTTAGGGTTTAGGATTCCGGGTTTAGGGCACAAGGTTTCGGTTTTAGGATTTGGGATCAAGGGTTTAGAGTGGTTTGGGGTTGAAGGTCTAGGGTCCTTTACTCAGAAACGAACCTTTTTGATATAATAGAATGTGATAAACATATATCGCGGTAAAATATAACATAACAGAACACTTTACATCACAACATACTGTGCCATACTGCGCTACACTATGCGATGATGAAATATAGTATGCTATAGTGTAACATAATGTATTACACAAAAATAAAATATGATATGATACAATCTGTTATGTAACATGGTTGAAAATATGGTATACTACATAGTACCATAATGTACATATATATATATACACATATGTTATCATATGTCATCATATCGTGTCATAGCAATTAACTATTGTAGACCAATATAGCATAACATGATATAATATGGCATAATACAGTATAACAGTGTAACTTAATATGATATAGTCTGATATGGTATAATATAATATAACATAACATATTATCACATCATTTGCTGACATACTATCGTATGATATGGTATTAATACTGCAGGGCTCTCCGGGGGTTTTGGGTGGGTGCTAGGGTTTCCAAGTGTTGGTTTAAGAGGTTCAGGGTTTGGGGGGTTCAGGGCTTTGGGGTTTAGGGTTTATTTAGGGTTTAGGGGGTTTCGGATCTGGGGGTTTCGGGGGTTAGGATCTGAGATCACCATTCCTCCAGATGAACGGGCAATGTAACTCCCTGGAATCCCTAGAAGCCTCTGAAGTCGCCAGTGCCTTCCGGCATGCTAAGGCACAACGCCGAGTTTGCTGCGATATGGCGCTGCACAACCGAGCCAAGTTGTGACGTGTGCTCCTGCTTGGTTTTCTCCTGCGTCATGCAGATGTTGAGCCTGAGCAGCAGGCACGAACAGAGACATGTTGCACAGAAGACTCGGGAAGACGGCAATGCTGACGAAGAAGCCTCAACCACACCAAACCCTCGTATGGAGAAAGGCCATTGGCCACTAAGGCCACATGCACCCTTGTGAATGGTACCAGCCTGCAAAGCCTGACCTTGCATCCTGAACTTGACTACCCAGAGAGCCCAATACCCCTTAATTGAGGAATATGCCTTAAACTATAATATTAAGGCCCCTATAATTTAACGTATATACCTTATTTAAGGGGTAGTGCGCTCCCTGGGTATGGCTATGCCGGCTAAGCATCTCAGCCAGAATGGATGCGGTCGGGAGGCAAGTGCTGATATTCAGGGGACTTGTTCATGGCACCTGAGCTGCAGTGCAACTTCCCAGACGCAAGGATTATCGGCCTGATTCTTAGGGGCTGAGTATCCTAGCCCAAAACAGGTTAACCTTTCAAATTAGAGTAGGGTTATAGAAGCCCCAAAAGGTTAAAGGTTACCTACTCAGCTACTAAGAATACCTATAAACCCTTATAGATCCCTTTAAAGGAACCGTAAAACCCAGTAAGGAGTGTGGCATGTCGTCACATCAACCTTCCGGCTCGGCAAGGTCGCCCCCCAAGTGCGCTCCGGCTGTATTCTGCTTGAGGATCCCCGGCAACTAGGGTTTTAGAGTTGAGGGTTCAGGGCGGACCCACCCTGACTGGTCTTGTAGGTTGTTATATTATACTCTGATTATTATATTCTTGTCTTATTATATTATTAATATATTAATATAATAATATGGGTTTCAAGTTGCTGGTTGAGGGTTTTGGGTTTAGCCGGAGCCCCAAATCGAGAAACCTTCATCAGGTGCCGAGCTGCCGAGCTGTTGCAGATGACTGATCATGGGATCAACAGTCGGCCTGAGCAAACCGGTGGCGATCACCCAGTGACCCGCGCTGCTTGTGGTAAAGAACTCAGCATGGAGAAAGGCTCCAAGAACAACATCTGTACGTTCACCCCTAAAAAACCGGACCAGCACAGAGCTCGTGTAATAACACTTCTGCGAGTTTTTGGGAGCATATCAGCGTACAATTATATCGGGACTACTTGAAGCAGCTATTACTCCTAAGATCCATTAAGTATTCTGACCCCTCCACAAAACCCGAAACAAGCAGCACCTGGAAGATCAGGAGACTCCGGACCGTAGGCTAGCGGGTCGAAACAGGCTGTAAATGGCTGTAACATACCAGAACCCTAAGACTCCAAATAGCCAAAAGTAGGTACCATTTATAGACTTTAGACCCCAAAGTAGTAGGTATTATTTGGCTACTTGGAGTTGTAGGGGAAGGGTTTAGGGCTTATAGCGTTCTGGCATGTTATTTTTACAGCCTACATGCACTGTCCCCTGATGCAGCAAGCAATACCCTCGAAAGCCTTGGTACTGCCACGAAGGTAGGCATCGCCGCATGGCCCGGGTAACCTGCCAAGATTGATCAGCCGGTTCGGCATTTTCTGCGAACAAAGCTTTAGGTAGTTCAGGCTCTAGCCTTTTGGGTTTAGGGCTTGCGGAATACTTTGACCTGTGTGGGCTTGGGTTTAGGATTTAACCCTTCTGCTCAGGAGCTCATGCTTCCAGCCGTCGGTTTGGAACAGCTGCGGATCCCCGAATATAGGAGCCTTAACCCCTAAACCCTAAACCCTAAACCCTAAGACCTGGGTTTGGAGATGCTATACTAGGTTCCTGAGTAGCCCCTTAATAATAAGGGTACCTTTTTTTTCCTAATATTCGGCTTTAAGAAGGAGACTCCCAAATAAAAAGGGCAAAAGGGTACTACTGGGGAACCTAGTATAGGTAATTATCTAGGCCCTAAAGTAAAGGAAGGCTCCTGGCCTGGTCATACTCCGCGATTTGTTTCCGCACCTTCGCGTTGAGGGCTTAGGGTTTAGGGTTCCCGCAGCTGCTTTTCACATTTTTTACGTTTGAACTACTTTTTTAAAGAGCGCTTTCCCATCGTCTTCATTCGGGTCTAGCCTTTGCGGATTGCGGTTTTAGGTTTGGGGGTGCGGTTTCGGGGAGGGTCCAAGCCCGTCATCTTCATACCCAGTAACAGTACCGACTCGTGACGTGTTTCTTGACATTCAGTCTGCTGGTTTTCTGTCCTGAGTCAACCTTGCAAAACCCGATGAGCCCCGTACGATGTCAGATACTCCTAGAGTGCGGTTTGGGCCAAAGTCCGGGACGATGATGATGATGATGATGATGATGACGACGATGCTGCGTTCAGGGGCGATTCAGGGTTGCTGCTGCCAATGGTGATGATGGCGGCAAAGATCCAGTTGAGTTGAGGGTTTAGGGGTCTGTGGCTCAGGGTGTCTAGTTTCCTGTGGGAGCTAAGGGCTAACGACCTTGTGGGATTGTAGGGCGGTTATGCTATCCAAACAGAACTATGCATTGCCTACCACAGCTAGGACAATGATTGGGCTTGTGATGAAGGCAGGAAGGCCGAACCTTTAGCCCTCAACCTCAAACTGCGAGCCCTACAAATCGAAACCTAAAACCTCAACCCTAAATCCTTTTGCCCAAACTATGATGTTCAAATATTCAGGCCTGAACTAGTACAGCGGTCGGAACAATTCCTTTAGCGATGTGCAGTAGATCTGTAGTGGAGGAGGTCTCCAAAAACCCCCAATCCAAAGTTTTTCAAGCCTCTATGTCAGAACCTTCTAATGCCCCGGCACATTGCACATGCAAAAGTATCTCCCAGCCGCACATTCCAAGCGGCTACTGAAGAAATTTCTCAGCCCTTACTGGGCCCTTCCTTGCTCTAGTGTAACCCGATTAAGAAACCCTTGCCCTAAAACCTCAATATACTAGGGTTCATATGAAGAGACCTCATAATGACCCAGGGTTTCTGAAATCAGGTTCCTACATCAAACAACTTGACCACAGAAGCTCTTCGCGTTAGACTGTGGCACCTAAAGCGCACATCCCAGCCTCGCGTAGCCTCTTCATCACCTGCAGGTCCTCCAGTCGAGAGCGCTCGTGTTGTTTTATGGAAACCCTGTATGAAACCTACCACTACTACTACTCCTACTACTACTACTACTACCACTACTACTACTACTAGTACTACTACTACTTCTACTACTACTACTACTGTTACTACTGTTACTACTGTTACTACTTCCAAAACGGTGTTCGGGATGATCTCCGGATTCAGGATGTGGGTCAGTCGTGCCGCGAAACTGCGTGCACATCGTCAGCACGGAAAGTGGGGGCCCAAAAGATCACAGACGCCCTCGGATACCCCAAAAATCGCACCCTTGTGTTGCTTACGTTGATGTGGCTGTGTTCTAGAAGCGCGCTCGGACTTGGATGACCTACGGCCGGAGCAACCTCCCGAAGGGAGACTGTAACATCCTAAAGCACCTGAAGCCCTAAACCCTAACACCCACACGGTTTAGGAAGTTTAGGGCTTAGGGTTTGGGGTTAGGGTCCCCAAAGCACCTGAAGCCCGAACGGTGCCCAAGATCCGAACGTTCGCACTTTCAAAGTTTCGATGGGTCCAAGGAACACCACACTCCAGATTTCTAAGGCAAGACGCACGAGGCAGGTGACACTCCAACTTAAGGGAAACGGGCCTCCGCAGATTCGGCAGCCACGCGGTCTGGCAGCGTAGAAGCTGTAACTCCTGTAGCATTCGCCCAAAGTACAACGTTCAGAGTTTCGAGTTTTAAGTTTGTGTGCGCAGCTCAGGGCCAATTCTGTGCTGTCGTGGGTGCTTCGGGATTGATCATCACGTCCATGAAGGAAGCTGCAAGAGCAAGTGCTCGCGTGATTATGGTAGTGTACGCATGTATGTATAGAGCACACACACATACATTCACATAGATATACATATATATACACACACATATATATATATGTATATATATATAAGATGTGTGTATGTATATACATACACACACACACACATGCGCACTCATATGCATATGTGTGTGTATATATATACACATACATACACATACACATATGCACGCCACGCACGTTTTTAACTAATGTAAGTGCTGTGCTTTTGGCCGTAGCTATGTTGAGGAACTTGCAAAAGCTCGGGCCTGTAGTCTGTCGTTTTCTGGATGTGTGTAGATATATGCATAGATGTACACAGAAATAAGTGCATGACTACACTACAGAAATGAAGCATTTTACACTTCTCTTCAGACAGATCAGAGAAAGATGGAGCCTTTAAAACGGCCTCCGATTACTCCGACCCTCAATAAACAGGACCTCCCCCCGCAAGAACTCCCGAATATTCAGAACCCCATCCCGCCCCCCAACCCGCCTGGAGAGGTGGTGGGTGGGCGCCGGGCCACGGGCAGTGGTGGCACGGGTGTCGCGGCCAAGGCTTGCACTGCTTCCCAGGCTTTGGCTTTGGGAGGCTCTTCCCGCGCCGTCGGTGCTGGGACCCCGTCTTTGGGAGTTGGCGGGTTGCTGCGAAGCGGCTTCCCCTGGAGCTGTGAGGGCGCTTCTGGTGGAGCCTTTGGGGCTTCCGGGGGCTTCCAGGGCGGCGCTGCCAGGGCTGGTGGCGAGGCTTGGGGCGGCGGCAGGCAGAAGGCGTTGTCAGATGTCCTGGCAGGTAGGGTTTAGGGTTTTGGGTTTTGGGTTTAGAGTACCCAGAGAGCCCCAACTTACATTCGGAACTAAAGAGTATAGACCCTGCGGCAAATTGAGGGGGGATCGCTCTGCAACTCAAGTTAACTCTCATGAGTTCCGATTCCCCCGAAAAAATATGGCAGGTCACTCAGATCCCTCATTCTACGGTTGAGGATATAAATCCTGCAGTAGCCTTAATAAGGAATATACCAAAATTCCCATACAGTTTACGGTCCTTATGGTCATGCAGGATTTTTCATCATCCACAGTAAGATCCCCCCTCATTCTGGTACCCTAAACCCCTAACCCCTAAGCCGATATCATTAGTGTAGGGGCCTAAAGAATTACCAAGGCAATTTTGGGGGGTTCCCTCTTGTAATTAGAGTATAATGGGCCCCAAAACCCTATTGTAATTATTAAGGCCCCTATATCATTGTACCCTATTATGGATCCCTTATAGAACCCTTTAAAGAAACCTTAAGGGAACCCCAAAACCCTATTCTAATTATTAAGGCCCCTATATTAGTCCTTTCAGGCTTCCAACCCTCGCTCCTAGAGACCTCCAAGGGTTTCGGAGAGTTTCGGGGCCTCAGGGCTCGTAGTTTGGTCCTTTTTTTACAGGGGGTTTCGGGTTTAGGCTTTCATGGGTTGCTTATAGTTTGGTTCCTTTTTTTACAGGGGTTTCGGGTTTAGGCTTTCATGAGTTCTGGGTTGTGGATTTAGGGCTTAGGGTTTAGCACCCTAGACCCTAAAATTCGGTGTGCACTCAGAGTGTTCGAACTTCCCCTCAAAAAAAGCCCTAAACCTTAACCGTAGAGTTTTAAGGTTTAAGCTTTTCGGCCTGAGCCAACAGAGCCCTCGAGAGGGACCTCAAGGGCGATCTGATAATCAGTGCTTGTAGTGGCCGTAGCGCCCAGAACACTACTGTTGATGATCTAAATCCTGCATTACCTGAAGGAGCCTGAACTATGGGAATTCTGGTCTATTCCTTGTTATGGGTTTTGCAGCATTTGGATCATCAGCCGTAGGGTTTAGGGTTTAGGGTACGAGCCCGCGATGGGTTTTGAGATTGCTCCTGTCAAGCTTCATGATGAAGAAGACTGCTGGGGATAGCTGTCTATTTTTGACTCGAGCGGGGCCTCCCCTTTCCCTAAACCCACAAACCTATATTACAAACCAGACCAACAAAATCTTAGGGGCAGAAAAGGTAACCTTTCAATTACGGTAGGATTATATATGCCCAAAAAGGTTAAAGGTTACCACTCAGCTACTAAGAAATTGAAACAGAAATCCGAAAACAAGTGCTTCAATACCCCCCACCAAAAAACCACAGTGATAGAAACCATCAGAGCAGAGCTGTGAAGCTAAGTGCACGCACTCTGCAGGATACAGTTACTTGGAGGCTCATGGGTAGTTATAAGTAGGGGTTATAAGTCCCCTAATATGGGTTATACGTGTAGTTATCCTACTTATAACCCTACTTACAACTACCCATAAAAAATCTACGTAACGGTTTGAACGCTCAACTTACTTGTCCAGTATCCTAGAAGAACTACGGGCTAACCTCTGGGATTCTGTCGGGGGGGCTTTTAAGAAGCTAGAGAGGCTCATGGTCGCCTGCTCTGCCTAGGTTCCCCAGTAGCCCCTTCATACCATAAGGGGTACCTATACCCCTTTGTATACCCCTATATAACCCCAAGGGTCCCTTTAAGCGTCTCTCCCTAGGTTCCCCAGTAGGGTACCCCTTTTTCCTAATATTCGGCTTTAATAAAGAGACCGCCAAATAACAAGGGCAAAAGGGTACTACTGGGGAACCTAGTCTGCTACTGCCTACTACGGAGACTCAAGCTGTATATAGTATATTCGTTATCGTTTATCATCGCGGCAGTTATCGCGTGCTTCACTCTAGCATTTTATGATGCAATACTGGAATGAAGTATGTGATAATGGCTGCAATGATCTACTATAACGGTTCTAACATCTGAATGCGCCCTAAACCCTAAACCCTTAAACCCAAAACACTTAAACCCTAAACCCCTAAACCCTCCTTAATTAAGGGGTATTGGGCTCCACATGTCCACTACCCTCTGCGCCTTTGCTGTGCCGTGGAGCGGCCGAGCTCCCATCCAGCAGGGGGCCGAGCCAGCTGACCCGACTCCTTGGCTTTCTGAAGTGCTTAGGGTTGGGGGTTTAGGGTTTAGGGTTTAGGGGTGTTTAAGTGTTTAGGGTTTAGGGTTTAATTGGGGTTTAGGGGTATGAAGGGTTGGAGTGTTTAGGGTTTAAGGGTTTGGGGTTTTAGGGTTTAATTAGGGCTTTGGGGTTTGGGGTTTAGGGGCTTTAGGGTTCAGGGGTCAGGGGTTTAGGGGTTTGGGGGTTAGGGGCTTAGGTGTTTAGGGGTTTGGGGGTTAGGGGTTTAGGTGTTTAGGGTTTAGGGTTACAAATTCAAGGGCTCAAGGGTTCAGTGCTCAGGGGTTTAGGGGCTTAGGGGTTTACTTGGAGATTCACGGGTAGATATAGGTAGGGTTATAACTGTGGGAACTATACCTGTAGCCGATAACCCATATTATCCTGGACTTTTAACCACCCTCTTAGAACCAGTCATGAACCTCCAAGTAATCATTTAGGATTTAGGGGCTTAGGCGGGTAATTAGGCGGCTTTCCTAGCAGAGATTTATTGGATGCTGGGAACGGCTTTCTGTCAGGCTTGAGGGTTTTCGGGTTTAGGGGTTTTCGGGTTTAGGGGTTTAGGGGGGGAATCTAGGGCAGAGGCGTGGGGTGTTGTTCTCTTGGGTCTTTACTATTCGCGTTCTGGCTTTGAAACCTGATCTTCTTGGGGGTTCTAGGACCCGGGTTCCTTCCTCAGGTTCCTACTTGGAGGTTCATGTGTATTCCACCCTTATATGGCCTCTTCTCTGATTTTACCACCTGTTCGCGTCAGATCTCTATGGGTTTCAAGCGTCCTTGCCAGCACCGCGAGTCCTGTGAGACAGGCGCATGCCCAACCCAAGCGCAGAAGCCCATTGATATGAAGTACTCCTGCGTGTCTACGTTCAAGAAGCATCCTCCCTGAGTGAACAAAGTGCCGAGCCAGGCATGTCTGCAGTTGCCGAAGTTGTTCTCCAAGTCGTGCATAGCGCATACCAGCGCTGCAGCGCTCTTTTGATGCGACAACGGACCAGCATGCCGATAGACAATCTCGGCGGGACGCGCAGGAAATCGCAGATCCGTTCCATATGTCAACTCTGGGAGTTTCTGTTTCCGAACGTTCCCCACGGTGCCTCTAGTAGGGTGCACTAGCTGTGTCAGCATCGACTTCCTCCATCAGCAGCAGCTCCTAGCGGATTCCGAATTCATGCTCCAATCATTGAGCTGTCTTACGTCACCCTTATTGCACCCTTATTTCACCGTTATTCGGCCCTGATTTGACTACTTATAACCCTACTTATAACTAACCTAAACCCTAAACCCTATAGAACCCTTAAAGGAACCCTACTTATAAGCCTACTTATACAACTGCCCCATGAACCTCCAAGTACATTATCGAACTTGAAGGGAGGCATCCCTTTAACAGAGCCCCAAACCCTTGGAGTAGCCTAATAAAGGGGCCTTAATTATTGGAATAGGGTTTGGGTTATAGTATACTCTCATTATAATAAGGAACCCCCAAAACCCTATTCTAATTATTAAGGCCCCTGCATTAGAGATGCTTTTGAAGGAGCCCTTCAGGGAACCCCTCTTCTGAGCAATCCGGTCACCCCCGAATCTCCGCAACCTGAAGCCTCTCTCCGTTGAAAAAGGCACCTATCGACGCTGTACCTGGGTAGTTCTCTAATAGGATTATCGCAACTTAAAGTAAAGCCTTTAACAAGAACCCAGAAGAGGCTCCTCTCGAGCTGCCTCTTGTTGGCTTGAGGGGCACAGATTTCGTAGGTTCGTAGGGTTTCTTAAGTTAAAGGAAACTACAGGTGGAGAGTTTAGGGTATATAGGGCTTCTATAAGGTATATAGACCTTCTAGAAGGCTCCTACAACGGTAGCTACCCACCTGAAAATGTCCTAGATACTAAGGGATCCTTAATCCTGGCTACCCTCATCCCATCTTCTGAGGCCAAAGTAGCCGCCAAAGTCCTTAAAACAAGCCCGAGAAACCCGAAACTTAAGGGATCCACAGTTTAGGGTTTAGGGGTCCTTCAAGGGATTTTACAGGAAGATGCTTTAGATGCTCGGCGGTTTCATTCCAAGCAGACTAGCCCAGGTGGGCCTGCAAACGCAATCCCATGACACATCTCCTTGGGTATATTAGGGTTTAGGGTTTAGGTTTTAGGGGTTTGGGCTTTTGTAGGTCATTGGTTCAGGATTTCGGGCCTGCTAGACCCAATACATGCAGGGAGACTAACAGATCTCCAGCAAGCCGATGGCAAAGCCAAGATGCTGATTCAGCAGTTGCACCTGGCGAGTATTAGGCACACCCAAGACTTCTTGGACTTGAAACAGAGCTGTTGGGGGCCTTTGCAATTCACACAGAGGTGGTTTATGCACCTATATCCGTCAGGATCCAACAAGTAGATCCCCTAACGCAAGGTCTGATTTGTGTGAGAGTCCCCTATAATGCGTGCCCCAGCGGTTTGCTTCCCCCCCCCCCCCTCCCCCAATAACGATGAGTGTTTCCTATTGGGGGGGGGGGGGGGTGGTGCCCAATCATGAGCCTTTTTTCCCACCCATCTACGGTGGGGATCCTTTAAACCCTAAATATCCCAGAACTCCCATAACTTCGGCTTCGGACTTCGGACTTTGGCCCAGCACCTCGCCCTGAACACCAACAGGGTCGTTCTCTAAACCAGGGCTCCTGTGCAAGTTTCTAGGAAGGGTTACAGGTGCCTTGAAAAGGGCTACTTTACTATCAGGCTTCGCAATGAAGGGTAGCTGTAATAGTATCATAAGAAATAGGTGAGAGAGAGATGGTAGCCAGACAGGCAGTTCGTGGATGCGTTGTTAGGCCTGATAGCAACCACATGAGATATTCGTTGCAGAAGCTACGCACATCGCAAAAAACCCGACACCCTGAAACCTGCCGCCCTAGACGCCAAGAAGACGATTCTCAACGATTCTGAGGTCTCACTGTCCGTGTTCGAGCCAGACTAATAATATCCTGTATCCCCTTCTTATTATCCCTAACCCTAAACCCTAAACCCTATTCCAAGCATTAAGGCCCCTCTGTCATAATCGAAGAGTAGGCCTGCATAGACATAGACACAAGATATACATAGCAAATCATAAACGAAGTCTCAGAATGGGCCAGAATATCCCCTCCTAACACCTGATCTACCACAACGAAGCCCTATATATATTCCTAAAACCCTGTCAGGGAGGCATCTCTATGTAAAGAAGCCCCAGGTTTCGCCTTGATTCTTTTTGGGGCTGGCGGGCAGGGGCCGCTGGGACGGCGTAGGCTCCTGGCCGTCGCCGCAAGAGCCGATGGGTTGAACAGGGAGTCTCCCGGCTTGGGGATTCTGGAGTTTAGGGCTCTTGTTAAGGGATCTAATTTAAGTTACCATAATAAGGAAACCATACTGTTTACCCCTATTATGGTAACTTAGGGTTTAGGGTTTAGGGGCTTTGGGGTGTTGGGGTTTAGGGGTTTAGGGGTTTTAGGGTTTCCGGGTTTAGGTGTGTTAGGATTTAGGGTTGAAGGTTAAGGGTTTAGGGCTTGACGGGTT
This sequence comes from Symbiodinium necroappetens, assembly GCA_905231915.1. Taxonomy (NCBI): domain Eukaryota; class Dinophyceae; order Suessiales; family Symbiodiniaceae; genus Symbiodinium; species Symbiodinium necroappetens. The sequence goes on along the minus strand of CAJNJA010013747.1, from coordinate 682 downwards.
TAGGGTTGAAGGTTAACTGTTTAGGGTTATTTTGTTCTCAAGTCGGCTAGAATACTGAATAGAACAGATGCACATACCCTAAGTGCACAAAACTCAAACCTTGGGCTTTAGAGCTTATGATGTAGCTTTTACCGTATAGGCTTGTAGGGTGTAGGGCTCCGGAATGTGGACCCGAACATGAAGGCACTCTGGTTTTTGCGCCGGAATACTAGGTTACCAGACTGTACAAAGTTTCGGGGTCTATCTGGACCCTAGAGTACCCAGAGACTCCAATATCCCTTGAATACGGAATATACCTTAAATGATAATAGGGAACCCCCAATAAGATTTTAGGTAGATTCCGTAAGGGAAAATGAGGTCTCTGGTAGCTGAAGTCTCAGACTCTGGAAGCCTCCAGCTTTTCCTTCACCGGGGTTTTCTCTTGGGACTGTGTGCAACCCTCAACCCTAAACCACGGTTTCGACCCAAAAGAAATGAAACAAAGGAAACAAAGAAGGAACGACCAAGAGAGCCAAGCGACTACACAAGATCTAATCTACTTAGTTTAGCCGTAATGAGTGAAAATGAAGCACGGTTTCAACTAGTTAAATTTGGTCTTTTGTTGTGTGTTGTTCGCTTCTTGCTTCCACTCTTTTCGCGCTTCACTTCATTTAAACTATAAAGGGGCTTCATATTATGATTT
>CAJNJA010013746.1:0-12521 GCA_905231915.1 Symbiodinium necroappetens | reverse complement strand
AAAACCGGACGCTATCAGCCCTCCCCCCCCACCCCCCCCCCCACTTCGTGTCCTGACAGTGGCACATGACAGAATTATCACTGAAATTAGCCAAAATCTTAGGAGAAGCACATGGCCCGATACGCGCGTGTGTGGGGTTAGAGCTGGGGTTCGGGCATGAGTGAGTCTCATTGTTCTGTCCCGCAAGCATTTCAACCGTGGTGTTTCAGCTTACAGGATCTCCGGTTTCGGGTTTAGGGTTTCAGGGTTTAGGGTTTTAGGGTTTAGGGCTTTAGGGTTTTAGGGTTTAGGGTTGAGGGTTTTAGGTTTTAGGGTTTTAGGGTTAAGGGTTTAGGGTTTTTGGGCTTTTGGTTTTTTGGGGTTTAGGGTTTAGGGTTTAGGGTACCTTGGGTCTAAGAAGATTGCTCCCAGCAAGGAGGAAGGTTTGACGGCATGGGTTGAGCAGCTTGAATTGAAGTTTAAGTCCTAGCTCCTGAACCCTGAAACCAATGGGTTTCTAGCGAAGGCTGGGCCCCGGAGATGTTCCGGTAGGGGTGCAAGTTTCCGGATCTGCTGTAGCATGGCATCTTATTGCTTCGGATTCGGGGCATTTTGGGGTTTGGGCAGGTGGAGTTCAGGGTAGTTCGGGGCTAATGGCAAACGGGTGCCCTGAGAGCAACGAGTGTATGCAGGTGGACGGCTACCGTTCCGGCCATACCATCGGTGTTTTTGAGACCGTGGTGGTGTCTGATGCAACCTGGGCGGTGTGGGAGATCGTGTTCGCGTGCCTGGATGTTAAACTTATCATTCAGTGCTTTCTCCTGGTTTTTAGGGTCAAGTAGGCCCTAACTTCCCCCAAGTCTTGTCGTTGAGCTACGTGAGTTTTGACCTCGCCGACTCACAGTCAGCTATCTAGAACTGCTGAAAGGAAGGACAGTCGGCCTAGGATCCTAAACCCTAAACCCTAAACAATAAACACCCCGAAACCCTAAACCCTAAAAAATAGAAACCCCGAAATCCTAAACCCTAAACCCTAAAGACTAAAAAAACCCTAAACCCCAAACCGGTTGTGCACCAGCACTTGAAACACGGCTAGCCACAGAGAGACCAGGATCGGGGACTTCACCTTCACGGCCTTTTTTGTGCTGGATGTTCTCGTGCGAATAACGATTTTACGATGCAAGTTCTGGAAGGTGCCAATGAACTACATTGATGTTGCCGTGTCTGGGACATCACTCTTGGAGATAGTCCTTTTCTATGTCACGAGTGCCAACTTGGCAGTCAATCCGATCCTTTTCCGACTGTTGCGCATCGGGAAATTGGCTAGAGCAATTCGCATGATTACCATGAACAGCGTGCTGGCTTCCTTGCATCTGCTCATTCGCTGCTTGGCAGCCAGCACGAACATCTTGTTCTGGACATTTTGCTTGATCGCCTTCTTTCAATGCGTTTCGGGCATGGTTGCTAACACACTTTGCCGGGACTTCATCAACGACGAAAGCCAGTCGCTGCAAGTGCGTGAAGATGTGTTTCGATACTACGGCCGCTCAGCTTGTCAGAAGATTTGTGCTGATACTCACGAAAGCTCCTTCCCTTCCATCATATATATATATATATGTTATCATGGGTAGACGTCTTCCTTTTGGCCCCCTTACCCATAGGCCCCTAAGTAGTTCCTTTTTGGGATTACCTCATAGGATTCTAAATATAAACCCAAAAAAGGAACTACTTAGGGGCCTATGGGTAGAGGCCGCTAAACCCGAAACCCTAAACCCTAAACCCCGCAGAGCCATGTTATGTTGAGGAACTTTCAGTCGGACTTTCCTGTCAATGTTTGAGCTGCTATTTGCGAACTGGAGCCCGCCGTGCCGAGTTTTGGTCGAGCCCCTTTGCCTGTTACAAGGGTTTAGGGTTTAGGATTTTGGGGTTTAGGGTTCAGGGTTTAGGGTTACAGCAAGCTCTGACTTTGTTTTTGGGCCCTGCAACTTGTCGTCGACCCTGTTCCGAACACTGATGCTAGAGGCTTGAGTACAAGGGTTCATAACAGTAAGAATGAGCCCTCAACGCCACTTGCGCCAAGTTTTCGCGTTGTGCCCTGCAGGAACATCAGCGAGTGGTTTTCCGTCTATTTCCTTCTGTACAGGCGTGGCGCGTGGGAGTACAAGGGTACGGTTCTTTGCAGTTTATGGCCTTTGCTACCTGAAGCTCCATAGCTCATTCCAGAGCTAGGATTCAGAAGCTATGGTTTAGGCTTCGGGTTTCACGATTTGGGCTCGTTGTGGTGAAAGAAAGCAACCAGAAGCACAGTTGCAACCACCGAACCCTAAACCCCTAAACCCCTAAATCCTAAACCCTAAACCCTAAACCCCTAAACCCCAAAGAACATAGACGAGTGACTTCGGGATTACAGGAGGAGTCCCGGACGACCTTTCTTCCTGTTTGTAGCCTTCATCTTGAACATAGGTAATAAAGTCTAGTGAAGTCCAGTTCACCCCAGACCTACACAGCCTTCGAGTCGGCATGAGCAGCCCGTGCTGATGTCAGGATGTGCACATGCCTTGTGTGCCGCCCTTTGTGAATGTTGGATCCTGGGTGCGGGGAATGGATGCAGATGAGTGTTGGAATGTTACTGGAAGAATCAGTGAGAAGGCACTTGAAGATATTTCCCTCGCTGCTATTGGCGCCTCTTTAGTCCCTGTTGTTGCTGTTGAGGAATGCTTGTTTCCGCTGCTGGCGAGCAGCCTTCCTTGCAGATACTGTTGTCATGGCCATGGACATGACTACTTGTATGTACTGGCAGCGTCTCTGCCATACAGTCAGGAAAATTACAGAAGGGATCTCAAGCCAGAAAGCTTGCAACTAAAGCCTGCCAGGAGGTTTCGATGGATGGGTTGATATACCTGACTTCCCTCCAGGTGTGTTCTTGGATACGCGGTGCTCAATGTGGTTTCTGCGGTCTTCGTACAGCAGACAATGAAAACGGCCAGCTCCGACGAAGAGCTTGCATTCAAGCAGAAGGAAAGAGCAGCTCGGGCAAGACCGTGATGTAGAGAGGGGTCGGAATACCTCCTTTAAAGGGCTCCCTTTAAAGAGTATTTTGCATTTTCGATCCCCAGAGCCCTCGTCGAAAATTTTGGGGTTTCAGGGCGCCCTGGGCAAAGTTCCGGGTTCCTTTCACTTGCGAAGGGCTGCTCTGCTTGAAGGCCAGGAGTGGCTCTGCCTGTGCAAGGGCAGAGCTCGCGTTTTGTCCCGCCGGTTTAGGGTTTAGGGTTTAGGGTAGGCCAGTCACAGCTGAAAGCAAGTGATCTTTTGACCGATCTCGCAGATATTTGCTAATCTTTTTTTTCTTGACCGCTGCACCGAGGACATTGCCATGTATACGAGGAAAGTGAGGAGACTGTTCCAGACGATGGATGTATCAGGGGATGGAGTCCTTAACTACGAAGAGTTTTCCAAGCTCGTCAAATCCCCGATGTTGAAGCTGCCCGGCTGCCTCCTATTCTTACTAGACTTAACGCTCAGCTGCCCTAAATTGGGGGGAGTACGAGTTTGTTGCTGGGTTTTCCTATTCTTGTAACTGACATACTTAACCTCCGTGGCAAGAGCCCACTGAAAGGCACCAGGGAATAGAGGGCAAGCACAGGTGAACAGATCTGTAACAAGAGACCCGTTCACTGCATGGTTTTGTACATTGGACGCAGCATATCAAACGCAAAGAAGCAAAACGAATGCACGGTTCAATTATGTAGCGACGACATGGAAGTGAACACAGGGCTCGCTCATAAGGTAGCAGAAGTAAGCAGAATATGAAGTCAGTGTTTTGGTTCATTCACTCGCTTACTCTTCATGTTCTGTGCTCTTCTTGCGTTGTGCCACCAGGCGTGATTTCGTTTAAGCAGAATCAAGCAGAACGCATTTCTTTCACAGACTCACTGCATTTGTTACTTGCTTCTTTCAATGATAAGTCATCACGGAATCCTCTATCGCTCGTGCCGTTCGCTTGTGTCTCGTTTCTTTATTCAAGCCACGCACTATGTTCGGACATTTGTGTTTTGATAAAGTAAGCCTACTGCTAGGTGTTAAGAGAGCCTTAGAAACTGGGTGCGGTTCCAGCAGCCACTGCAATGCTCGAGACGCCAGACTGTAGCGTTTTAGGGTTAGGGGTTTGGTCTCAATTGCAATCGGAATAGAAAAATGTGATGATGAAAGGATGAGACCAACAGCAAGTCAACAGTTGGTCGTGCAGTATAGCATGCCTTTAAAGTCAGAGTGCACGACCACAATTTGATTGCTTCTCCAAAGCTGAACCCTGCGAAAAGCCTATTCTGGATACTCTGGGCATCAGTAATCCCACGTCGGACCAAGCCAGGTTTTCACCCGACATGCACTTCTGCCGAGGTTTTGGATGAGCCAGTTGGAGCTAGAATACCACGATCTCATGTCCTTGTTCGAGTTGCTTGGCTGCGGTCTCACAGGGTTCAGGTGGTGGGAGGGAAGTTGAAACGGATTTCGGCATGTGAAGCTGTTGTAGCTCTTGGGGCTTAGATGTTCCTCTGAAGAATTCAGTACAGCACTTCTCCGCAGAGCACTGCAGGAGGAGACCCAACCCTCACTGTGCTGCCAAGCCAAGGGCAAACATACCTAAACCCCTTAACCCTAAACCCGAACCCCCTAAACCCTAAACCCCAAACCCTGAAAAGCCATGCAGCTGCTATGAGTTCGCAACCCTCCGCACCCTCAGCACATCAATCCCCAAAAGCCTAAGTCCTAAACTCAGAATGCCAAGACCCAAAAGTCCTAAATCCCAAACCTACGTGTTTAGCTGAAAAAGCCAAAAAATCCTCAAAAAAAAGCCCCCAAACTCGAAGCTCGAAGCTCCGAAGTTTCGGCGCCGGGGGAATCTGGGAGCAGGTTCTTGGATAATGGCGATGGTGAGATTACGCTTATGGAGTTCATAGAAGGCGCGGCTTTAGGGTTTATAGGGTTTAGGGCTTTAGGGTTTTAGGGTGTTTAGGGTTTTAGGGTTTTAGGGTGTTTAGGCTTTAGGGTTTTAGGGTTTTAGGGTTGTAGGGTTGTAGGGTTGTAGGGTTTAGGGTTTAGGGTTCAGCACGACAGCCGAAGGGGCACCGAAGTTTCTGGAACTGCGACCCAGGGAGTCTCTCCATGCGTTTATAAAAGGGTGTAGAGGCTTAGATGCCTTTTGTTTTGTATGAGGGTGGATGCTTCGGAGTTTCTGTTCTTTGGGCCTTTTCTTAGGGTCGAGGGCTGAATGCTTTGATTTCCGGAGTCTGGCTCGAGGTCGGGAAGGCCATTCTCTAAGGGTCCAAAGGGCCTAAGAATCATGTACTTGGGTTACGGATAGTGGTGTTGCAGGTTAGTATTCAGAAGAGTGTATGATCATGAGGTACTTAGTTACTTGGAGCCTTAAGGATTATTATGGATGTAGACCTCATCTTGAAGGGGGGCATTATGTAGTCCTACTATGCTATAGTAGCTGGTTCCGTACTATGAGTAGGCCAAAGCGTACCGCGAAACCTTCTTCTACTTCGAAAGGCTGTTGTATAACATGAAACACTTAGCTTCTGTGGCGTCTGCGATGCTGCCCGTGGCCGCGCTTGAACTCCCAATCAAGTCTATACCTTTGAGCTCAACACAGCAGCTTCTGCTCAGCACCCTCGCCTCGAATTCTCAACCCTACCTGCTTCACCCCGGTGAAACCCGAACAACTTTCTGGTTCTTAGTTCTTAGTAGGGAATGGGGGAAGGGATCCCTATGATAGTCCCTTAAGGTCCCCTATAGTCGTCCCAAAACCCCATTCCTCCATTCCCTACTAAGAACCAGTCCCTCTAAACCCTAAACCCCTAAACCCTAAACCCTAAGAGCCAGTCAGACAAACATAGATACAAGATGCCATGAACATCTGTCAGACCTTCGAAGATCTCGAACCTGCAGTCACAGTGCAAATCCCTAAGCCCCAAACCCTAAACCCGAAACCCCAAACCCCCGAAGAAAGAATTACCAATACTATTGTGGGGGTTCCTTATGATATTATATGTATAGCCCCAAAACCCTAGTAATTATCAAGGACCCCATATACAGCCCTAATTAAGCCCCGCCGAACCTCTGAACACCTCACACTGGCAAAAATCTCCCAAGCGTTCCCCAAACCTCAACCCTAAACCCTAAACCCACGTCCCCAGCCGCAAGTCTCGCACGCAGTTAATCCTTGCAGTGCTGAGGTTCAGGGTTCACGGAGCATATGGCGTGTTGAGTTAGGGAGCCTTCAACGTTTTGGGTTTAGGGCTTGGGGTTTAGGGGTTAGGGCTTACGATTTAGGGTTTAGGGTTTAATGTTTAAGGCTTAGGGTTAGGGGTTAGGGCTTAGGGTTTTGGTGGTAGACCCAGAGCCTGTACGGGTTAGGGGTTTAGGGTTTAGGGGTTTTGGGTTTAGTCTGCAACTACATACCCCACCCTCTGATGCATTTGTTTAAGCGATGCCTTCCTAAGCGAGTTTCATCCATCAGCAGACTTTGAGAGGCTCAACCCAAGGGGCTCGTCTACGCTCTAGAAGCCCTAAGTCTAGGACATGTTCAGGTGGGTAGCTACCGTTATAGGAGCCTTATAGACATACCTTGTAGACGCTATATATAGAAGCCCTATATACCCTAAACTCCCCACCTGTCGTTTCCTTTAACTAAGCTTAACCCGGAAAGAGTCCCTGGTTCAGGAGCGGCACGGCTCCGTGGTGGAGCCAAGGCGCTAGACATCTGGCGCATTGAGACCAAGGCTGCTTTCTGGCCTCTTCCTAAACCCTAAACCCCAAACCCTACGCCTCAAACCCGAAACCCTAAACACCGCACCCCAAACCCTAAACCCAAGACCCTAAACCACAAACCCTAAACCCCAAACCCCAAGCCCCCAAGCCCTGGCTTTGGGTTCAGGGTTTGCCAAGCTTGGGGGGTTCAGGGTATAGGGTCGCGAAGATAAGGGCTGAGGGTGCTGGGTTTCTGAGATTTGTGTGTGGGTGTTGGTGTCAAGATTTAGGGTTTACCCTAAGCCCTAAACCCTGAACCCTAAACTCTAACCCTAAACCCTGAACCCAGACGTTTTGGGGGGAGTGTTTAGCGTATCAACAACGGGACCAGAATCAACCCGACGACTAAGCTCAAATCCCTCAAACCTACACGCCAAGAGCCCTCGCACTCCTAAGCCCGGTCCTACGGTTGATGAGATAAACCCTGCATTACACAGAATAAGGAATATACCATCATTCCCATAGTTTAGGGGTCCTTAAGGTCATGCAGGATTTATAGTATCAACAGAAGGTTGGAAATTGACAGCTGCTGCACAAGATGGTCGCTATCGACTTTCTACTTGTACCACGTTTTCTGGGTGCAAAATCGCCTTGCAGAGCCCATGGAGCTGTATCGTTCTAAACTCCAGAGCCTCTCCTCTGCTTTGAAATCCTTAAGGGGCAATAGGAGGGACCCCTAATCCTAATACCCTATATAACCCTTATATACCCCTTTATACAGTCTCATAAAGCCCCTATACAACCCCAAGGGTCCCTTTAAGGGTCTCTCCTTTCGCCCCTTGAAATCCTCAGGCCCCTCCTATTCTGTGTTTGGCTTCGTCGTTGCTTTCGATGGTTTGGCCGACTATTCCCTGCCCCATGTAACCTGGGCAGCCGCAGGGCTGAATACTCGGTTAAGGTTTAGGGTTTAGGCTTTTAGGGTTTAGGGTTTAGCGTTTAGGGTTTAAGGTTTAGGGCTTAGGGTTAAGGAGCTGAATGTTGTAGCCTGCATGGTTGTAGCATGCTAGAGCCTAACCCGTGCTTGGCAGTTTCGGCGCCCATGATGATGATGAAGATGGTAACATTGGGGCCTTAATCATAACCTACATTATTGCTCGGGTTCCTTATGTTTACGATATTCTGAAAGAGCCCAAAACCCTATTCTAATTAGTAAGGCCGCAATATAAGTTGCTTGGACACTACGAAGCTTCGCGGCGTATTGAAGTCTCGGAGTGTACCGGCAGAAATGTCTGTAGTCGCCCGAAGGTGTGCAGCACAGTCTTCAGTGTCTTCCTCACCTAAAGGGCTCTGCGCTTCGGAGTTGAAACCTAAGACGCGAAGCACTTAAACCCCCAACACCCCAAAACCTTAGACGCACAGCCCCCTAAACCCTAAGCCATAATCCCCAAGACTCGGCACTTCACATCTTCGTTGGGCGATTGGAAGGTGGAGCTGCTCTTTCAGGAAGTCCTCAGCGCAATCAAAGAACTGACACAGGCCTGACTCCACTGCACAACTCGCCGCTTTTTGGGTCGAGGTTGCAGGGTTTGGCGGTTTAATTCCCTAAGTTCCTACTAAACTCACTATGATAGGAACCTCTTGAGAACTTTGGGACATGTACATAAATGAGGGTTCAAGGCTCCACCACCCTGCCATTCAAAGCTGAATCGGTTGATAACCGAAGTCTTTATGCAAGTCTCGCGCGCTCATTTCAATACGCTACCAGGGCTTCAGCTATGCCTCGACTAATCTCATGCAATCCAGCAGCACCCCAATATCCTGAACCTTCCACCCTAAACCATGTGCCTTGGAACACTACACATTCAGACTTCAGCGTGGCAATCCTAAGCTCTAAGCCCAAAACCCCTCGCTGTTCAGCCTCCTTCCAAGGGCATGGGGCTGACTCCGAGATGGAACAGGGACCAACAACAACGGATCCCAAACCCCAAACCCCAATCAAACACTAAACCGCTCAACCCCAGACTCAAAACCACCAAGTTCACCGCAACAGGAACAGGGAGGCACGGCCACTGTCGGCGAAGTGTTCAGCAAAGCGAGGCATGAGCTGATGGTCTTCTCTCTCACTCTCTCTGTACGTATATATGTATATGTATGTATATATATATATATATACATATATATATATATATATTCGGTCAAATAAATACACAGAGAGTTTCCCAACGTACCATGATATAGCATCATATGTCCTAGTATACGATTGTAGAGTATAGTGATATAATCACTATACTCTTTAGGGTAAACCTCATGTTCTAAGATTCGTGGGTTTTAGTGAGTCTGGGTTGTTTCGGCTACCAAGGAGCAGGATTCCGCAACAGGATGTGCGGTTTTGAATACGCTTTGATGTAAAGGTGAATTGAATAAGAGTCCTTCCGTCCCACACCGTGTAAAATGGGAAACCCTAAACTTTAAACCCTAAACTCCAAACCCGAAAGCCTAAGCGATGGATTTTGGGGTTTATGGTTTAGGGTGGAGGGCTTGGGGATCTAAATGGCTTTCGGGTTTTCGGCTTTGGGGCAATGACCGCAGATGCCTTGCCCATGTTGGGGTGGGACATTTTGGTTCAAAGGCACAGGGCCATCGCACAGCAAGGCGTATTTTCGTGATCCGAACGATGAAGTGTACAACGGTTGTCATCTGACTTCGGACAGCTGCAATTCTTGAAGCTATGACTCTGAATCTACAGCTCTAAGCTTGCACAGATCAAGTGACGTTCTCACTTGGAGCCTAAGAAACACAACAAACGGTATCACGATTCCACAAAAGACTATTTTGGGGGTTCTCATTATACATAACAGTACAAAAATATACCCCAAAGCCCTATTCTAATGATTAAGGCTGGGTTCAGAGGGCCTGCAAAAGGGTGAAGATTTTAGGATTTCGGGGTTTAGGCTTTGGGATGTGGGCGCTCAGTAGATTTAGGGGGTGGGTGCGGTGGGCCTTGAAAGGCTGTATCATCATATATGATACAGGGTCTAGGGTTTAGGGTTTAGTCAAGCCTGTCATAAGCTTCAGTGTTCTGATTTAGCGTCTGGGGGTGGCCTCTTCTTCATAGGATGAGTGGAGGCCAGGTGCAAAGGTCAACCCAGGCTGCAACGGTAGCATTCGGAGGGCTCGGGGCTTTGTGTTGTGGTTCCACTCTCCCCATCGGTATTTGCAGGAGCTTTAGTGCAGGATTTGGGGTTCAGGATTTTTCAGGTCAATGCTCCTGGTTTTCGGATTTCTGGCAGAACAGGGAGCCCCGATACCTCGAACTTGATCCTTCCAGGCCCCTCAGCCGGCGCTATCTGAAGCAATTGGTTACATTAACATGATACATCATCCTTTGCTTTCTTCCCATTAGAATGCTGCTCTGGTTTCGTGGTGTTTTTAATTAAACCTTAGAAACCGTAGGCCCCTAAACCCCTAAACCCTAAACCCTGAATCTCGAACCCTAAACCCTAAACCCTACAACCAACACCCTAAACCCCAAACCCTAGAACCAAAACCCTAAACCCTAAACCCTACAACCAAAACCCTAAACCCTAAACCCTAAACCGTCGGAGGTATCGCCACATCATCACCGCCGCTCGCGGCGCAGGAGCCTCCCAGGAGGATCTGCGGGTAGATGGAGACTTGGCTGAAGATTTAGGGTTTAGGGTTTAGGGTTTAGGCACATAGGGTTTAGGGCTTAGGGGTTTAGTATTTAGGGTTTATGGTTTAGGCAGATAGATGGAAGGGTTCAAGATCAATGGTTGAAGGTTAGGGTTTAGGGTTTTTTGGGGTTTCAGGATCTGCGCTTAATTAAGCAACAGATTAGGGGTTGAAGGTTAGGGTTTAGGGTTTTGGGTTTCAGGATCTGCTTTTAACTGAAAACAGATTAAGGGTTGAAGGTTAGGGTTTTGGGGATCTGCTTGTACTTGAAAACAGATTAAAGGTTAAAGGTTGAAGGTTAGGGTTTGAGTTTCGGGATTCAGCGGAAACTAGGGGTAAATGATGTAATTAGCAGATTCAGGTCTCTAGATTAAGACACGGTATGCTTAGCGTTTAGGGTTTAGGGTTTAGGGTATGCGCTTTGGGTGTGGGTGTACCGGTAAACAGCATGCTTCTTTGTGCTGACGGCTTCCATACAGGAGCTGCCCGTCGGTTTAGCATCGGTACTTATTATGGTTACTTAGTACTTGCCTGTCGGCATGAAGACGGCGATGATTCTGGCGGCGAGGTGTTGACTTGTTGCAAAAACATGAAATCTCATGGCTTTTGCTGCTTTGGCAATCGGTTCCTCAGTTGCTGTGATCACTCGGTTTATTCGGATTGTGGTTTGATCTCCTAAACCCTAAACCGTAAACAGCGCGGCTACTAGCAGTACAGCCACCGACCCCACGACCGCCAACGCCAACCCTGCTGCTGCAGCTGCCACCTGCCCCACCTCTGCCGACTTTACTGCAGTTTGTTGTAGGCGTATAGTGTAGTAAAATATAATATGGTATGGTATGGAATGGTATGGAATGGTATATCTGTATCTTACTACTTGTTCTACTGCTTGTACTGTACGACTATTGCGACTTGCGATAGCATCCAATGCTGCCGCTGCTGCTGCCGCTGCTCCTCCTCCGCTACTGGGGCGACTACTATCCGACTACTACTACGACGACTGTTACTACTCCCTGCGCCACGATGATGTCCACTTCTACTACCGGTAGAGGCTCCTTGTGCCCAAAAAGTATATGAGACTTTCCGAAAATTAGGGTACCTTATTTTGGGGTCCTTATAATAAAGGATTCTACTCATTATTTAGGATACTATATTGGGGTCCCCTATTTTCGGAAACCCCCATATACATAGGCCCTAAAGTGCCTATACAGGGACCCCTTTAATGCCTAAGTCTACACTATTTAGGCACATGGAGCCTTAGGGTAGGTGTTTCCTGCACCCTGGCCGTTCCCCGAGGGCCCAGCCCAGAAGTCATGGAAGTTGCCAATCCGAGGTTCGAACTACGTGTCGGAGGCCTGTCTGTGGCCAAAAGCCTCGAGTTGAGGGATGGTTAGGGCTCTGTGTCCAGGGCGTAAGAGAGTTATATGGGTAGTTCTCTAAATTAGGGTCCGTTTTTGGGTCCCCAAAATAGTCCGGCACCCTTATGAAAAGGACCCCAACAGGGACCCTCATTTGAGAACTACCCATATAGGGGAGTGTTTATCGTCCAGTTTTTGGGGCCTTCGGAATGGAACTGCACAGGCAGTCTTTTGCTCGGGTTCAAAACCCGGGCTCCGATTGACACGACGACAGGGCAGGTCGGGACTCAAGAAGGGGTTTAGGGTTTGGGGTTTAGGGTTTATGATATGTATTTGACCTTCTGCTGCCTGATCTCCTGAATGGACTCAACCCTAAACCCTAAACCCTAAACGCAACAGAGGCGCTTTAAAAAAGAACGCAACGCAACTGCGCGCTCCACAGCGCAGTCCTGCAAACACAGCAAAGCATTCCAAGCGAAGCCTAAATCCTAAACCCCTAAACCCCTAAACCCTAATCCCTAAACCCCTAAGCCCTAAACCCCTAAACCTCTAAACCCCTAAACCCCTAAACCAAGCAAAAGCCCCGAAACCCTAAACCCTAAACCCCTAGGCCCCTAAACCCCTAAAAACCCCTAAACCAAGCAAAAGCCCTGAAACCCTAAACACTAAACCCCTAGGCCCCTAGACCCCTAAACCCCTAAACCCCTAAACCCCTAAACCCCCAAACCCCAAGCCTTA
>CAJNJA010013745.1:0-12524 GCA_905231915.1 Symbiodinium necroappetens | reverse complement strand
CTCAGGTGGTGAGCAGATGGCGAGACAGATCATGAAAAGTGCGTGGGGATTTTCGGGCGGGGTTGGAGGAATCGTCTTGACTACCTTCCTCAACCTTGCATTGTCGGGCGCGTCCGGCCCCACGAATCCGTGCACCTATGCCGCCACAGCAGATTGGGGGAAGTGCGTGTACGGACAGATTGCAAAGTATGTGGAGCAGCATGTCACCTCCTACGTAGCCAAGGAATTCCAGCACTATACGAACGAAGTGGCAAAGACAAGGCTGGCAGTATGGCACTTGAAGCTGAACGACATCAACAACAGTGTTGCAATTGACACCAGGAAGCCAGGGCAAAACACAACAAGCAACTGGCTGGCGGACTTTACGGACCCAGTGCAAGAGCTGCGCTTTGACATGGACGGCGAGTGGCTTAGATTTTTGCTGACCCCGGTCCTGCCGCAGTTCTTGAACTTGCACCTGACTGTGGAGAGCCTCGCACTCAAAGCAAAGCAACTTCGCGATGCTGCATCTATTCAGAAGTTGGCCAGAGACTCACTGTGCCACGCCAAGATGGTGCTGAAACGTGCAGCCAACCTTACACAGCGACGAGTGGCGAGCTTTCAAGGCCTCATGGTGCATCGAAAGCATCATTTGGAGTGGGTAACTCATTCAAGTTTGCTCTCTCATGTGATCTTTTTTCATCGGCACACATACGATTGTCCATACTACTACCCTGGGCAGTTCGATGCAGAGTGTACAAGCAAGGAAGCAGTGGATAAATCCAACTCTACCTGTACTCCAAAGCCTCCATCCTTCTCTCCCTGTCTATACTGCCGCGACCGTGGCGACGGAATACCCATACCGTTTCTGGGCGACAAAGCGCAGTGTGCCCCTTGGGAGACCAGTTCTCCTGGTGGGGCGGCTGCGACGAGTTGGTTCTGTCACCGGGCCAAGGTTCTTTCCACACAGCAGAGGGTCTTCGAGCAGTGGCTGCAACCCATTTGGAACTGGATCAACATCACCCGGGCCTTGCAGCAGGCCATGGAAAATGGGGAAGTCCCGAAGTGGTCACCGTGGTCGTGGAAGTGTTACGACGAGGCCAACTTGAAGAGCGACCAGGGCCTCTTGGGCCGCATGGCATCTTGCCCTTTCAGGATTCTCACGACCTCCAGCTTCGAAGGCAAGCCCTCCTACGTGGACAGGGGCACAGGTGCAGCAACCGACCTGGGCATGTGGAGGCCCAAGAGAGGGAGCAAGGGCCTCTACTATCTCGGTGACTATTGCAAGGACAGCCATGCCGCGGACATGCACCTGACGGCCATGCTCTTGCAACACATGCCGGGACACGAGGATTCCTTGAAATCCCCGGTCACCATGACCTTCAACTGGAATGACCTCCACACTCATGGTGACCATGACGGCGGCTTGTTCACGCCGGGTTGCGCAGAGGGCTACCGCCCGGTGGGGAGCGTCGGTGAGCAGGATCTGCCTGATTCGCGGGCAGGGCCTGACAACCCTCCACCACCCAGCCGATTCAATGGCCTGGTGTGTGTGAAGGCCGAATACACGGAAGAGGTGCATCTCACCAAGGACGACTGGATGTGGACGGACCGTCGCAGTCACGGGCATTATGATGGTGCCGTCTTTGTGGGCGCTGTCTACATGACGGCAAGTGGTGTCTTGGTCTACGGCCCTTGCCACGCTGCCCGGGGCCACCCGTCTCATTACACGGTGTATCGTGTCAAAGAGTCCCTAGTTAGGTGGTGCACGGGCATGCCGGCAGGGTGAGCGTGAGCAAACTCTGAGCCCATGAATTCGCATTGCAAGCACAAGCCTGAGAGGTTCAGGGCTTAAATTGACGACGTCCGCAACATGCTGCTGTGTTCAGGGCCAGAGTGTGCTCAGAACTTGCGTGTGAGATTGAATTCACTTTCTGTATCAGGGGTAAGTTTAAGCTGGACATTTCATCAAGCCTTGGTAGCTGCAGCTCTTCGGGGGAAGTCATACTGTTCTTGTTGTATGGAGCTAGTGGTAATGCTCATGCAGTTCTGCACTTGGGCCCGAAATCCTGCGTGCTTTTGATGCCCCTCCAACGTCCTTTCTTGCTCCCGTGATGACGGACAGGTTTGTAACACAGGGGCCAAGGAGGGGCTTTCCGTTGTAGCTTAGTCTGTAGAGTGGAACTTGGGACATGTGGCAGGGATCGTCGTAGTTTACCTCTTGCTTGATGGTTTTTAGTTACATGATGCCGTCCTTGCCGATAGTTGTCCCATTCCCATCAATTTACTTGCTTCTTCGAGGTTTGAACCTCGTCAAAGCACCCTTATCAGAAATCATTGAGCAGGGGAAGTCAGTACTCCCTCAGTATATCCTCTTTCCTGTTTTGGGTCTTATGCGCCTTCTAAGTATGTGCATTGGCTCTTGCTGGAATACTGGAGGATCGTAAACTGGCATCGGACAAAGGCATGTGTCCTTGAGAGTGTACGATCATCATCTATGGCCTTGGCCAAATGATGATCTACGCTCGCTGTTCACTTCCCTTTTCCCGATAAAACATCGGGTGGGCATAATGCCCCGGGCTTTGACAGGCCCGTATGGCCAGCAGAGCGAGAGAGATTGACACCCACCCAGCAGGCATGCAAGACAGACAGGCAGACAGACCGACGGACAGACAGACAGACAGACAGACAGACACAGACAGACAAGCTCGCGCACAAATGCAATTGCAGACGACTTAGACAAATGCACGCACGCACACGCGTGCGCGCACGCACGAACAGACACACACACACACACACACAAACACTGATGTAGTGTTGTCTGCACTCCCGGATGGATCCCTTGAAGGGTGTTACTCTAGATGCGCATGTCAGAAGCTGTGTGCTGTGATGTGTTTGGAGCCATCTTGCACACACGCACACGCACACACACACACACACGCGCGCGAACGAATGCAAGTTTTTCCACCTTTGATGTGCACCCTCTTGCGAGCTTTCATGCAGAGATCACAACCAGCCTGAACTTCGCGGTTGCGAGCCCGCGCGCAGTCGAGCATCAATATCTGCCGGTTGCGGCACCAGGTAGTGAAGGCATGCACGTGTTCGACATGGCTGCCGGGGCCCATCGTTGTTATAAGGGAGCATCTTTTGTGTTCGGTGTTTCGTTATCTTCATCCTTTTGGAGGCTGTGCCCCTATTGTAGCTTTGCTCTGCACATGGGTTCGAGGTAAGGGGGATAAACATGATCAGCGTCTGAAAGTCCAGCGAGTTCTTGCGAAGCCGGGCTCATGGCCTCTGTGTGACACCAGGGCAGTCCGAGTTAGTGCGATCTTTGCAGTGTCAGGCTGGCAGTTTTGAGCAGCCTCTCGAAGAGTGCAGCATGATTCCGCTTGCAGCACCTTCTCCAATTACGTGACGCAGACTTTGGTCCAGGATCCTAGGACCGGGTCTCGAGGCCTCTTAGTCGTTTAAGCTTTATAGTGGGGCTGGCACAGAGAGTCATTTGGTTACTTGGTTGCTCCTGCGTAAGACTCAAAGCTGGGTGCTATTGCTGATGATATTCTGCTATAGCTGTTGGTTTAATCGATGGCTCTTCCGTCAGATCAGAGTCAGAGTGTGTTCTATTGCTAGTGACATGATAGCAGTAATTCTTTTATAGTTAGTTACTCTGGAAGCGGCCTAAATCCGAAGCTATCCCAATAGACACCCTAAAACCCCACCCTAGTCGGTATAGAGCGACATGGACCTCCAGCTCCGGGTGCCGCCCGACCGGTGGTGCATCACGCGCAGCGAGTTCTTTGCCTTCATCGAGGTGCGGCGTGGAGATTATAGGGTGTCGGGGGATGACGGCAACCTCCCATGATGCATGGTTTCTTTATGAAGGCAGGCAGACTGAACTGATTTTGCTTTTGAAGACCTGAGTTGCAAAGCCTGGCGCGAGGAAGTTCGCAAGCTTTGGAAGCTGGACAAAATTCCAGACGGCGATGTCCCGAACCCGTTTCACAACGACCCGCACCATGGACCCAACCTCTACCAGGCAACTTGTATGCCAAAGGTTGATGATCCGGGGTTTAGTGCGCAAGGTTCGAGGATCCGCTGTAGTGCACCGAGCGAGAGTTGCCCTTTGGCTACCCAGAAGTTAAAAGAGCGGCAGTTGGTACGGGAAGCAGCAAATCACAGCTGCACCCTGTTTTTTGCTACGTGATACTGAGGTAATTACAGTAGAGCCATTTGAACAACAGCCTGCTCGAGGGTTGCAGATTTTGGCATGACACGTACCTGATGTGGACATAGGCTTCCTCCCAACTGCGCGGTCGCCGGTGGGGTTCAGTATGCTTGAGCCATGGAGAGATCGTGACAGAGATCGGAGAGCTTAGCTGTCTCGGCAGTGAATCTGTAGAGATGTTCTGGAAGCAGTCACTGCAGCAGCTTCTGATGGATCACAAGATTGCGCGAGAGGCTCTGGAGGTCAGGTTTGCTATTCGATAGAGACTTTTTTTCGTCAACCCAAGGTCAACCAGCACTTCGTCAAGCCTGTGACATGGGCGGCCGGTGGGATGTCCTATGCGCTGATGAAGCATCCAGCTGGCTTGCCGTGCCAGGCCCCTCTGCCTCTTGGGTCGTGGTCAGTTGACAGGCTGTATCCTGCGGCACCATCAAGACTGCACAACTGCAGATAGAAGCCATGATGCACTGGTATGTCCATTCCAGCATGGTAGCCCTGAGCTCTATAGCAAACTAGCAGCGGAAGTACATCGGGATCGGCAGCTATGTTTGTGCTTCAGTGCGTACGCCCTTGGCTGAATCAAACTTGTGGGTCACGCGGGCACCGTGGGTTTCGGGCGAGCGGGCTGAAGGGAGTGCAGCCCAGGGCTGGGATAGTGGTTTCAGCTGGTCCCTGCATTCACTCGCACAGTTTTGGACGGACCAAAAATGAAGAACAGATGTCTGTTTGATTCAAGCTGGCCCCAGGCAAAGTGGCAGAGCATGTCTTTTCTTGCAGAGCCGGGTTGCGAATATGACACACTCCACTGCATGAGTCAGCATGTGCACAAAGGAAATGCTCATGATACCTATAAACCCTAAGCTCTATGCTGAGTCTACTCTGCTCCAGGTGTTTCTGTCCCACGCCTGGGCCGAAGGCCTCTTCGAGCTCGGCGACTTAGCACCTCTGATGCACCACAAGAGAAGGAGGGTTTAGGGTTTAGGGCTCCTCTGAGGCGGGCAGCTTGGAAGCACTTCAGAGAGACCTCGTTCAAAAGGGCTCCTCTGATGCACCACTAGAGTCACTAGCGAGGGAGTGGGGGTATTCAGGGTCGGCAGAGTCTTCTCAGGGTTCGAAGCTTTCTGCAACTTGGCATTTATTCGCGCATGCTTTTCTGGACCAGGACCCGATAACCGGCAGCGCGAGAATTCTTGTTCCCATGGCCATCAGCGCAAAGAGCGGCTTTTGTCGGAATCCGCTGATCTTTCAGGTGCACCGCGGCTGGCCACGCCTGCAGGGCATTGTGAACCTGTGATTTGGCAGGCATAGCAAGCTGACGTGAGTCAGCGACGGCTCAAGGGCTAGGGAACACGGGGGTTGGTTTCGGACGTAGTGCGCTAGGACTGAGCCAACCCGTTTGAGCTGATCTTGGAGAAAATTGCTCCAGGTCTTTCGACATGTTGAGCCATGAGCCTTCTTCTATTTGACATACCAACATCGTGCAGTGACGTTCTGAAGGTCAAGATCCGGTGGCTTTTCAGTATTTATTGATGATGTTCAAGGGCTTCCTCATGTTGATAGCGGCAACGATAGAGCAGAAACAGCATAGGTAGGGTCGCATGTTCATCACTTCATTCGAAGTAGTGGCATCCCTGCAGAAGTAGCCCCTGAGAGAGTTGATGCTTGCCGGACTCTGCGAGTCCTGTTTGCTAAGCTCAGGTACTGCTGCCTCCTGGCGAACCCGCAGAACCTCGACATCGAAGACCTCTTGAGCGTTCCTCCAGAGGACTGATGTGTTACACAGCATTCCTGCAAGGCACCAGGTGCTTTAGTTTTCCATTGCATGGCCACACTTCGAGAAAGATGCCTGTGGGATCCACCCTTGGCTTCGGACTCTGAAACCGCGTCTCCACTTGCATGTCACTGGTCGTGCTAGGAAAGCCCCTTCGCCAAAGCTATGAAGAGCGCGACGCATGTGCTGGCAACTTGGCAGAATTACACCGCAGTCTGCCAAAAGCCCTATACGAGAGATGTGATGACGTCGAGTGCGTGACGACTCCGCCGTGCGAGTCAAGATTTCAGCTGTCTCCTGGGCTCCATGAGCCTTTGGAGGTCGAGCCAGAGGGCCCTAATTTCGATGAATGTAGCAATGTAACATGATAATTAGAGGTGTTGTTTCGGAGTCTGTCTGAGCACGTGTTGGTGCATCCGATCATGACCAAGATTGCCGGGATAGAGTACTCGAGTACTTGAGTGCTTGATGGTTTAGACGGTGGGTGAGGCTGGTAGCTATGTAGGTCTCGAGAACCTTGGATTTCCTGCCAAGCTCTTCGAGCCGGTACTGTAATAGTGCGTCAATTGTTGCAAGACGTCGTACTAGAGCGGTATGAATAGAGGCTGGGGTTTAGCCAATAGACTCATGGGACGTGGGCTTTGGCAAATTCCCCATTGCAGCCCAGACGCCCTCGGAAGAAGCTCTGCAGGTGATCCCGAATGACACAGTCAGCATCTACACGAGATTATGGTGTGTCTTTGAGGACCAGGGTTAAGGGTTTAAGGTTTGACTTTGGCGACGCTTCCCGGATGCAATAGTCTGGAAGTGCCGCTTCCCAGCTGATTGGCAGAGTCTAGGTTCAAAAAAAGGGTTTAGGGAGCAGTTTGCACTTGTTGCTCCCTACTCTGCGTTGCCTGCCGCGCAGGCTTACCTCGGCACGCAGTGGCAGAAGGTTGTAGTGATGCCGACCAGGCCTGAAGGAGCAATGCCACGTACTGTAGTGTAGCAGCAATGTATAGGGTAACATAGCATGACCTACTGTAACATTCCTTAATGCAGCGTAGGTTACGCCGACACGGAAGTGTTGTGACGTCCGAAAGAGCGCACAGGTCTCAGACTTCTTTTGGTGACGAAGCGCTGCTCTTTTTGTGAGGCCCCGTCCCTCTGTTCAACGGGCCGTCGTGATGCAGACGTTGCTTCTCCCGTGGTCTCTCGGAGTGCTCGTCGGCTCTGTTCTGGCGGTGGCCCTACTGCACCACAGGAAGACCAAGAAGACTGTTGTGATCTGGGCCATGTTTGTGCATCCCGGCAAGGTTATAAGCACAGCAAGTCACTGTAGGTGGAGATGGCATCGGTGCGTAGACTTGTGACTTGTGCATCTACTTGAGATCGCATGACATGGATCACAGACGAGGAATGTCACGCTCACTGCTCTCTGCTTCATCACGTCATGCATGAGCAAGCTGAACACTCACTCCTGCCGGAGCTGGATGAAGTTCACCATCATCGGGAAGGCGCACATCTGCCTGACCTTGACCAGCGCGGCATTGGCATGCACATGGCTGAGCTTCCCGATTCACCGTGGGACGAGTTGGGACCATTTCCTGCACTTCTTCATCCCGGTGGCAGTTACCCTGTTCAACCTCCTCCGTGTCGCCCAAATCAACCAGCAGCAACTGGAAAGCCGTGAGATTAACACGCAAGCTGGGAATCTCCACGTTCAGACCCTGGATGATGCCACGTGCTCTCACCCACTCGATGAAGGGCGAATCCGCTTGGCCATTTCCGGCCGTGAGGACCGACAGGGATTGGGCAGAAACTTTGCGGTGCAAAAGTAGTGCACTGCAAGTTTGGGTTGGCCTGGGTTGGCTGCACGTCCTGCAGTGGTTGTTGCAATTGTTGGTACACGGCAGACCGGTCAGTAGGTTCTTGCAATTTCTGCAGTGCCCTGGAGAGTTGTCAGGCCGAAGTGGACATGGCCATCCGAGTGCTTATGCAAGCTGGATCTTACAACGAGAGCTTGCGCCGCCGATACGAAGCTGGTCTCAGTATCAAAGGTCTGGGGAACACGGATCTTATTATCAAGATACCGCTCGCTGCTTGGCCAGCAGCTAAAGCGGCTTAGTACCCTGAAGCCATGTCCTGGAATCTTGTTACAGCGGCGTCAAGGGTGTTGGTTTGGCCCTGTGATCATTTGCATTTGCACCGATCTTTGCCAAGGGCCTTGCTTTCGTGCTAGCTACCCCACGCCAAGTGCAAAGTTAAAGGGCTGAAGCCACAAATTCATATCTAGTTCCTATATGCCCTCAACCGGCAGTCCCAAGCCCATGTTGCCCTTCGCCCAGTTCCAAACCTGGCAACAATCCGGGCTGCCCTTAGGTTTGCATCCTCTGGTCGCTCTCCATCATCGATACATGTGGCTTCTTGGAAATTAAGTTTGTGGACTGCGAAGTACAATCCGTCTGGCTCTACACGTCTATATCGGTTATGCCCCTTGGCTCTTCAGCTCTACTTTTGCTCGTTTGCTGAATGCCTGTATATGTCTGTAGTTTGGGATTCTGTATCCGGGTTGCAGGGGATGGGAGGGAGATCCCAAACACGCAGGGCATCAGCCAATCTGCTTGCAAGCTGTCCCCATGCTGCAAGAAAGCATGCATAACGACATCGACATGCAGCGACGATGACGAAAGCAACTGCAGTTACAGACCCGGAAAATATGTACGCCACAATGCATGTTTGCACCATACCAAGGTATACTGCAAATTTGCGTTGTTGCTTCAAATCTCTTTGCAGCGTGATGTTCCTGGTGCATGAGGGTTTTGTGCCAGCAGCTATGTTGCTGTGTAACCCAGCAAGGATTGCAACGACATTGTCGCTACCGTTTGTCACATGGCTTCTAGTTCGGCGTGGAGGCCCTCATCGCGGTGCTTTCGCAGCTTCCCGGCCTGTTCACCCCCACACTTTCTTGGGAGGGCGAAGCTAAGGGCCGAAGGAAAGGGAGTTCTTGTGACTTGAGCTTGCGTGTCTCGGTTTTGGTATGTAGGTTTCGATTCCACTTGCCTCGCTTGTAAGTTAAGTTGGAGACAGCCTTGAGTTCGGCAGGTGTGCGAAGTTGTACGAGGAATGTAAGCCCAATGTAAGTAAGCTTGAGGTGAGGCGGGCTCCCCGTTAGAAGAAAACCAACAAGACGAGAAACAAACTTCACAGACGATCGCAGACATGTACATATATATATATGTATATATATATATGTATACACATGCCTAACGGGCCTAACCTAGATTTATATCTATGTTCATGTCTATGTCTATATCTATATCTCTGTCTATACAAATATCTCTAGATGTCTCTATGTCTATATATCATCTACATATACATATGCTAGCATCGTATGCATCAGATACTTCCGCGATTACAATCCTAAAGCCACAAAATGCAGCTGTACTGGTGCCCAGTCCACGATTTGCTCGCGCGCGGCGGTTGCAGCGCTTGGTTTGCCTCTCCTGGTCGAGATCTTCGGCTTCATTTGAACTCGGCGAGCTTCAGGATGTAAAGGGCTTGCAGCGCATGTTACGTTTTATAGATAGATAGATAGATAGATNNGAGAGAGAGCGAGAGACGGAGAGAGAGACAGAGAGAGAGAGAGAGAGACGGAGAGAGAGACAGAGAGAGAGAGCGAGACAGAGAGAGACATGAGAGATTTTGCCTGGGCCGTAGAGCTCGGATTGTGGGGCTGAGGGTCTTGGGGTTAACCACTTATAGAAGAAACGATTTTGATGGGATCCTACGGTTCTCTCTATCAAATCACTCGGGAAGCTCGATCTCAGGGGTTTAAGGTTTACGGTTACATTAGGTGAATGAAATACACCATGGCTACATGAGTTTAGGACGTCTAGGCCTAAGCTTCTAGGACATCTTCCGGATTTTCCAGGACGTTGCGAGAGTATCCTTGTAAGGGGCTTTGGGTCCTTGGCCTTACACGGATTGTTGGGTGTACGGCGTATGGGCTTGTATGTTTTGCAGGACCGTTTTGGGGCTCAAGATTCAGGTCCCTCGCGATTTTCGGGGAGTAGGCTTAGCTTGTAGGGGTTATTATGGTCTCCCGGGTTCCCCGGACTTAAGATGGTTTCGGTTTTTGATAGTTTAATGGGACTCAACCTTTCACGGTTAGGAATACCGCCGAACCGTCGCGATATCGTTCCGCTTATAATATATGCACTAACTGACAGCAAAGTGTTCGCTGCAGGGTCGAGATCGTTGGCATGCGTGCAGATCTGGGTTTTTGGGCAAGCGGCATTTGGCTTTGAGCGCGAATGTCTGGAGTGTTTCCGCAAGATGTTTACGCCTTCGTATCCGCAGACCGTTTG
The DNA here is from genome assembly GCA_905231915.1 of Symbiodinium necroappetens. NCBI lineage: Eukaryota > Dinophyceae > Suessiales > Symbiodiniaceae > Symbiodinium > Symbiodinium necroappetens. The sequence goes on along the minus strand of CAJNJA010013745.1, from coordinate 2,200 downwards.
GTAGGTTTAGACGAATACTCTCGCACAGAACCACGCTAGTCTTTAGATCGCAAACACTAATAGTTGTCCCTGTTGACGATCGCGTCGTTGTTCTTTTGATACACTGTTTGCTTCCTGCAACACGTGGGAATCCCTTTTTCTTTTCTTCCACGAGAGCTGTCACTAGCTATAGAGCTACAACCACTAGCAACCGATAGCATCATCGCCACTGCTGGTGCTACTGCGACAGCAACAACTCCTACCATGCTGCCAGCAGCACTGCTGATAACAATGTCAAGTGCAATATGGCGCAACATCGATAGGTGTCTCGATGCGCAACCTCGCTCTTAGGATTGACTGCCACCTCCTGCGAGCTGCAGGCATCCTGAAGGATGGTGACTTGGCTTGGCCCATCGTCTTTTTGGGCTTGTTGATGATCAAACAGCACTTTATAATGAAGTTGTCACCCGGCAGTGTGGCAGATAATCATGTTCCGTGCTATCGAGCCTCGCTGAACCATGGACTCCTCCTGTGCGGCGCTATTTTTTCAGAGCAACATACCCATCAAACGACTCTGTCTGTGAGGCACAGCTGAAGTACTTGCCGAGTGCCGGAAAATAAGCAGTTTTGCCGCGCTTGTCTTTCTTCGGCCCGCAAAGCCTCCCTACTGCTCCAGGCGAGTGTCCGACCCAGCTCAGCTGGCCGAGCTCCAAGATGTGGATGACGACAGCACTCAGAGTCATCATGAGTTGAATGCTGTCGCGGTTTTCTCGCTCGTCCTTCCGACAGACAAAAGAGTCCTCTCCGAGGTTCATGGTGACCGGGTTCCGACCTGTCGTCGCCCTGCTATCGGCCTTTTGGGCCCTTCTTGGACTCCACGTTTGCTTCGAGCGGAGTGTCCCGCGGCACCAACATGTAATTTAGGAGGACCAAGGGATGTAGGTGACGAGACAGTGGGGCTTCGGGGCGGCTGCGAAGTAGAGGATCGATTGTCAGCCGTGTCAGGCCCGAACAGCCTGGCAGAAGTGGGATTCAAGGAAAAGCTTCAAGCTTTGTTGAACCATCAATCCCGCACAATCAGTGCATCTTCTTCGCTTGATCATTTCGGTGCGGCGCGCGCGTGCGCGTGAGCTGTCTGAACATGGTGAACGCGCATTGTCGGCACACCCCATTTGCAGCTAAATGCATTGATAGAGGAGCCGACCATGATGCAAGCGACAGAACAGTAGACAACATTTGGACACGAAGCTATGTGGCACAAGAGTAGCATTGAGAACCAGGATGCAACTCCTGGGGTTCCCAAAGCAGTAGCCTTCGCAGGGCTCAGATCTTGCAATTGCTTGCGAGGCGTTTCAAATCTTGTCCTGTCGGATCCCCAGTCTCTCATCAGCTTCCAGGGCTTGGATTCGGCTTTTGCCAGTGCTGTGGAAGTCGGCAGGTTTGGCTTTAGGAGTTCTTGGGGTCCAGCTTAACTTTAGCAGCGAAGGCCTTAAGCAGAATCGGAAACCTTTGAGCAGGCAGAATCGACATCCGTCGTTTTTTGTTTTCGGAACTGGGGAGGAAGGAGCATTGCCGCAGCGTTGAGGAGTTCATTCTTTGTGAGTCGATTCGTTTGAGCTTCCCTTTGGCGGAATGATAACGCTGATATCTGACAAGTTCGACGACGATAACTAGGAACTGCACTTACTCAGTCTTATGACTGGTCCTCGTCTGCGTCGTGTGTTTGTCAGCTTTGAGCTTTAACATGATGGCGGGGCGCACCGGAATATATAAGCCAGCTCAGCGCGTAAAGCCCGCTAGGTCTATGACGATGAACCCTTCTTGTTTGTACTGGTATCTCTGCAGCTTCGTAGGCTTTTTGTCCGAGTCTGCATTATGCAAGTGGAGCATTAAGCCCGTAAATATGACACAGGAACCGGCCTAGCTGCCACCTGCCCCAACAGCCTTTCAACCCAAGCCCAAGAAAGACAAGAAAACATGATCAACGTGCTGTTACAGCCTCGACCCAAATCCTTCCACGCCCGGAGGCGCCGACTGTACAGAGCCTGAGAGTTCCGACTCTGAGGTCGGAGGAGGGCTCTTAGGGCCTTAAGGCTTACCCATAGGCTTCAGAGTAGTTCAACTACTGTCGGATGATGGTTCTTACCCATAGGCCGCTAAGTAGTTCCTTTTCGGGATTACCTTATAGGATGCTCAATATAGACCATAAGGAACTACTTAG
>CAJNJA010013744.1:0-12524 GCA_905231915.1 Symbiodinium necroappetens | reverse complement strand
GGTGGTGGTGGTGGTATTTGTTGTTGTTTGTTGTTGTAGGAGTAGCAGTAGAAGTGGTAGTGGTAGGTAGCAGTAGCAGTAGGACTAGGAGTAGGAGTAGGAGTAGTAGCAGCAGCAGCAGCAGCAGTAGCAGTAGCAGTAGCAGTAGCAGTAGCAAAAGTAGTAGTAATAATAAGATACATACACCCTGTCACCCTCAGCCCTAAGCCATAATTCCTGAACTTTCACCCCTTTTGTAGCGGGCTTGCTTCGTCGCCCGGGATCAAACCCTGAGCCTAACCCCTAACCCCTGAGTCCTTATAAGGCCTCATGTTTTTATCGGATTCGATTTAGGAATGAAGTTTAGGGCTTAGGGTTCAGGGATTTAGGGTGTAGGGTTTAGGGTTTCAACCTAACCTGCAGAGTCTATGGTATAGACCTTCTGGTTTAAGATCTTATAGTTTGAGCTACTTCGCAATATCAAATGGCAAGAACATACAAAATCAATCTATCTTAGCCAGGCAAAGGCTTCCCAAGCATTTTTGGGACATTTAAAGATCTTCATGTTGTTGGCATCAATTGCTATCGGTGTTGCCCTTGGAGCTGCTCGTGTTTATCTACTTGATCATGGCTAGTGCCATCAGCTGAGAAAACAATTAATCAGCTACATTTGAGTCTGCGGGGTTGGGCTGGATTAGTGGTGCAGGAAAGTTTCATGACTTACTAGCGTGGCTATTAAACAACAACACTGTCCTACACCCCACTTGGAGGCTAGGGGGACTTAGTAAGTAGCTGTTATATAGATTTAGAAGTATCATAATCCCAATTAGGACCTTATTTCGGGTACTTATAAGTCTACTCATTATCTACTTACTAAGCCCCCCGACCCTCCAAGCAATCGTAACCGTCCAGATATAACGTGTTATTGCCACCTCCTGTAACCACTACTAGCAGCACCACCACAACTAGGATTTGATTGCAGCTGCTGCGGCTGGTGCTACTGTTACTGCTGCTGCTGCTGCTACTACTGCTACTTCTGCTGCTACTACTACTACTACTACTACTACTACTACTGGCAGCGAGGCCCCGGTCGGCAAGTATGGTCGCCAGCGTAGGCTGTCGAACCCCTAAACCCTAAACCCTAATTCCTAAAACCCTAAACCCCTAAACCCTGAACTTTTTTTGAACCCAGACTCTGCCAATCAGCTGGGAAGCAGCACTTTCATAAACACTAAACCCTATACCCCTAAACCATAAACCCGTCGTTGTTGCATGTTGTCGTGGTTGTTGTTGTTGTTCGTGGCGGTGGTGGTCCTGGTGGTGGTGGTCCTGCTGCTGCTGGTGGGGTGGCGGTGTCGGTGCTCGACAGTTACAGTTGTTGTGGCTGTTGTTTTTTGTTTTGTTGTTTCGTTGCTGCTGCTGCTTCGGCCGAAGCACACCTACTCCCGAAACCCCGAAACCCTAACACCCTGAGACCTAAAGCCCGAAACCCTAAACACTGAAACTTGACCGGAGGCTTTGGGCTTCAGGGTTGAGGGTTCTGGGTTTCTGGCTGGGGTAGCTCGTTCAAGGGCATTCGGAGCGGGGGTGAAAGGTTGGGGATAGGGGTTTAGGGTTTATGGCGGCATTAGCGGGCCGAACTAGGTTTTAGCCGGATTCAAGCTGTAGGGTATTTAGGGCCGGAAACACAGATCGGGTGTGTTTAGGGCCTTGAGTTCTAAGCTTCATGGCTCTTTTATTTAACGGGAGAACATTAAAACTTTTTGGCATTAGATAGCTGTGGTCTACATGAGAAAGTTTGGACTTTACTGGCCCGGTTATGCTGAAGAACAGAGGCTCACGGCTCCTTTAAGGTTTTTCTTTAAGGGTTCGTTTAGGGTTTGTTTTGGAATATGGGCTCAGGGCTTAGTATTGACATACCACCCGCTATGAAAATATTGGTGCACTTGCAACAACACCATAACAAGCACGACAGCACCACCAGCAACACCAACACCAAGCAGCAGGCACCAGCACCACCACCAAAGCAGCAGCAGCAGCAGCAGCAGCACTAAGCAGCAGTAGTAGTAGTAGTAGTAGTAGTAACAATAATGAGAATAATAACACTTCTACTACCACCACTACTACATACACCTTAAACCCTGGTCCCTAAACCCTAATTCCTGAACCTTCACCCCTAAACCCGAGCCCAGCCCCTCAACCCTCAGTCCTTATAAACCCTTACTCTTAGCAGAACTGCTACAGCTACGACCACGGGAAGAGGAGGACGACGACGACTGTAATCTTTTAGGGTTTAGGTTGTACGGGTTTAGGGTTTGGCGCTTTTTTTATTTCTTGGGTTTCGGCTTTCACAGCCACATAAATATCGCGGCGAGGCATATGGTCTTAGATCGGCTTTAGGGTTTGGGTAATTGGGTAATTGAGGCCATGCCTCGGGGTCCAAGCTATGTGCTTTCCCGAAGTTCGGGGACTACACCCTATTCCATAACTAAATAACCCTAAACCCTCCAATTGCTTGAGTCTCAAAGCCAATCCTTTTCCCAGACAGTTCGACACCATGAAGCAAATAAGCCAAAACCCTACAATTTCTAGACTCTCAAAGCCAATCCTCTTCCCGAAGTTCGGGAACTACACACTAAACCAAAAGCTCAATAGCCCTAAACCCTCCACACCACTTGGTTCACAAATCCCGAAGATGGGGGTAAACACCCTAAACCATACAATACATGACACTAAAGTCTCGGATTCCATCCTTTTCCCGAAGTTCGAGAACTACAGCCTATTTAAACAACCCTTAGATGTACCTCATAAGCCTTCGAGAAGTCGCCCATAGTGATGTCTTCCGAACCTGGCGGCGTTCAGGACGTGTAAGGTCTTAAGGTTTAGGGTTTTAGGGTTAAGGCCCTAGGGTTTTGGGGGTTTAGGCTGAGGGCCTTGTCTCACAAGCCGACTGATCAGAATGTCTTTCCAGCACTAGACTTCACCCCCTTTACCTTTAATTACCCCATTAACCGCACAGCCTAAACCTCTAAACTTTAACAAAGTCTAGCCCTAGCTGTAAGCCCTATCTCCAGAATCCATACCAACACATGGAGCCTTATAGATCTCGATGTTGGACTGCATCGCATAAGTGACCTTGCGAGGGTTGGGGTGTGGAATTCGGCATCCTATGTTTGGTGCTGAGTTTCGTCTTTGCAAGTGCACTTGGGCTGCGGCCCACGGTCGAGAGGCAGCACTGGCGAGTTGGCCATGCTTAAGGAGTACATTGCAATAAAGTATACACATAAGTACACAGACATGAGGAGCGGTTGGGAAGAGGAGCCTTGAAACTGCACTGCTGCCATGTGCATGCCTATGGAATGAAACTGCATCAAGGTCGACCGAGCAGCGAATGCATGTTCAGACTGTGCCCCCTGCCCCCCCACACACACACACACACACACACTCTGGACAAGCACTGCCAACTCGAACTTCAGTTGGAATCCTTTCCCCAGACACTCGGCGTGGAACTCTGTGGCTCGCGAAATGTTCTTATGCATATCAAGCCGGCCATCTTTTCAAACTTACGAAGAATCTCTCAGAGATTCTTTTTCATCTCCAACACCTGCTGCAAGGAACAGCCGCCCTTGAGCTTCTTCAAGAGACGTGCAGCATGTTTCGAGTTCTCTTTCACACTGCCAAATCTGGAAACTTGCAGGAGCTGTTTGCCCCCCTGGACCCTGATTGCCACCGGCTTGTTCGGATGCTTCTTGTATGGCATCAGAAACAGCTTCTGATCCCTGTAGCACTGCTCCACAGCAGCTGCTGGCTTCCGGCAAACCTTCATCGCTTTGATTGTCTTCGTAGCCTTCATGGCTTTCATGACCTTCATGGCTTTCAGGCTCTTCGTAGGGCCTTCGTTCTCGAGGCACTTCTTCACGTTTTTCTTCCGAGCGGGCACTGGCGACAAGGCATCGGCTTCCTGCCTGAGGTCGCTGAGATTGATCTCACTGCCTGGGTTAACCAATGCGGACAACCAAAATGATTTGAACTTTAAGGGCTATGTAAAACCAAGCAAAATGCAAGGGAACCACGTACTCCGAATCCTAGTGGCCGTCGGTCTCCTGGGTACAAGGGATCTCCATCTCCAGGCAGAACTGTGTGTCTGCAATGCTGACTTCGTCACTGCTGTGCTTGGGGAGGATCTTCACGGGAGTGCTTGGCTTCTGCTTGCTCTTCTTGTCGGGTGTGCTTGGCTTGAGCTTGTTCTTCTTGTCGGGTGTGCTTGGCTTCTGCTTGTTCTTCTTCTCGGGGGTGCTCGGCTTCTTCGTGATCTTTCCGGAGCTCTGGTCCTGAAGCTTCCCCTTAGAGTTTAGGGTTTAGGGTTTAGGGTTTAGGCTTCAGGGCGTCCTCGACATCATCCTGCACCAAAGCCCGGAGTTCCTGAAGCTTAAGGACTTGCCAATCGTGCAAAGTGGAACTTGCTTCCCGAAAGCGAACTGGATCTTTGAGCCGGCGGGTGTGCGTGCACACAGTCATCAAGGCCTCGGCCAGCTTGCTGGGTGCTTGCCCCTGTTGGTGCATCGGAAACTGGTTCCTGATGGCAGGGAAGTTATTGCAAATGCGACTGAAGATCATCTTGAGGTCTGCATAGCGTAACAAAAGTGTAGGCTGAAGTTCCCACAACTTCTTGATGAGATAGGTGTGCTCCACAAGGTCGGCCCCTAGAATGGCCTGGCTCTTGAGTACACCCAAGTAGCCCTTGAAGTGCAAACCGGATTCGCCCCTCGCTATCTCGGTCAAGACGTCTTGCAAATGCTCTAAGTCGCAATCGGGAATTTTCGGTCGTCGATTGCCTCCTTTCGCTCCCCCCATCGCTGTTTCCGGGGCTGCACAAAAGTGTCTGAGGATTCGAGCCTTTGGAAATGCAAGTGTCTTCATGACTCTGCACAACCCTGTCAACAACACTGGTCGCCTGCCTCGTGCACGGCCTGGTACATGTGCAAATGCATGTTTGGCTGCATGGATGTATAAATCTATGGGTGTATGTGTGTATGTACATGTATGTAATTACGTGTACATGGAGGCATGGAAGGATCAAAGGAAGGACGGAAGGAAGGAAGCAAGCAAGTAAGTAAGTCAGTCTGTCAGTAAGTAAGTACGTAGACAAGTAAGCGAGCAAGCAAGCAAGCAAGCAAACCCCGAATTCTCGACTGTATATCAATCCGAAGGTCCAAGCGGGCACCTTCAGTAAAATCAATCGAGGAATCAAGCGGGAACCTTCAGTAAAATCAATCGAGGAATCAAGCGAAGAATCAAGTGTAGAATCAATCGAGGAATCAAGCGGGTCGACATGCGGCAGATGAAGCCGGGTGTCGGTTTTGCCCTCCCAAATTCAATCTTCAAGCGCCGATTGGTTTCCGCATTTTTTCAAGCGGCCGATTGAAAAAAATCAAGCGTGGAGGGTTTGGGAACACGACCGATTCGCATCACTACCGGAGCTCCTCGCCAGTGGGCGAGTTCCCCGGCCGCTTTGCTGACACAGCGGGATGACCTTAGGTCCTTCTATGTAGAGGTCAAAGATGCAGCTTTGATTGAAGTGATCAACCGCCTTCTTTGGTCGACTGGCCATGCTTGGGATGTGTCAACAGCATGCTCGCACATGAAGACAGCCACAGTGAAATCTGTCCATCGGATTGAAAATTATCAACTTTGGCAGCGGTACCAAGCGAGGCTGCACACCATGAGGGAAGACCATGCAAAGTACAATCTGCATGTAGAGCCTGCAGCTCTTGATCTTGATGGTCGGAAGAATGCGATGACTGAAAGCCAGCAATACCTCGACTGTGGAGAACCCTTGGCAAGCGATGTGGATGAGAAGATACTGCTACATGGCACGTCATGGAGCAATGCTGATGACATTGTTAGGCATGGCTTTGATCACAGGACCTGTCGACGCGGGATGTATGGTGATGGCGTCTACTTTGCAGGTGCTGCATGCAAGAGCCATCAGTATTCATGTGGGGCTCACTCCGGCAAGGCGTCTCTTTGCAAGTGCGAAAGGACGTTGATTATCGCGCGAGTGGCTCTTGGTGATGCGTACTATGCGTCTGCAACCAGACACGGAGAGAGAAGACCTCCCAACAGGATTGGTGCAGCAGGCACGTACGGTTCTGTTGTTGTCAAACCTGGTGTAGTCACAGGGCATCGCAAGCCGATGCAAATTCATCAAGAATTTGTAGTTTTCGACCGCGAGCAGGCCTATCCTGCCTTTGTTGTTCAATACTTGCCTTGACGCTCTACAAGCAAGTGAAACAGAGGCCACTGATGGTGTTGGCATAGTTGGCATGCTTCCGTGTGGACTTCGAGATCGCTGAATCTCACAAGTTGTGGAAAGGTTGGTGCACTTGGAAGTGTGTTGATAGGGGTTGCCATGCCACCAACCAGTCATAAGCTTTGCCACATCAGCCCGACCAGCACCGAATATCCTTGCCCGCCGCCAGAAGCAGAAGCTTCAGAAACCCTAAACCCTAAACCCTAAACCCTAAACCGTTTTGCTCAAAATCAGTTGAGCTTTGAGGAGTCCTCGGTCCGACTCAGGAACCTTCACACCCAACATCCCGAAATTCTTGAAATATCCCCTGAACCTCTGCAGGGTGCTTGTTGGGTCCAGCACTTGCGATTTTAGACCTCCGATGTGTGGTAAAGTCGACAAGGCCCTACCCCCCGAATTGTGTAGAGTAGACTCTGCATGTTTCATTAAACTGCACAGGCCCAGGATTGGGCCAGACGCGCGTGCGGCTAAACATCGCGGCCAGAAGCAGGCGTGGGTAGAAAGCTCTCAACTCTAAGCTCGTTCATACCCGAATCCCGAAGACTTCTCTACATCAGTTGCTTCTGGTTACGGCCCAGAACGTCGACTAGGGTGCAGGGTAGAGGGCCCCCAAGAAAACACTGCAGCCTTGAAGTCGTCAGGCGTTTCAGGCCATGGTGAGTCATAAGTTTAAACAGGGTTTGGGGTTTAGGGTTCAGGGTTCAGGGTCTATTCAAGCTTCATGTGCTGCACGGCAGTGTCACAAAAAGTACGAGCGGCCCCGCAATCGCAACATGACCGAAATCTTCAAGTGGAACTTGTTGATGTTGGCCCCGAAGCAATTATAGCGTGTGTCGCGTTTTGGTCGAATGTTAGAGGAGTTTGGCAGTCCAAGTTACTTCTTGCAGATATTCGGCCTTGTTTCGTAGCTGAGTTCCGCTATGCAAGACCCCCCTTCGTTGTCCGCGTAGATTGCAGACTGCTGCAGTAAGCTTGCAGAAGCCAGGAGAAGCAAGTGAAGCCAGACTCAGCTCAGGTCTTATGCAGCTCCACTTAAGTTCAGATCGAAGCAACATCTGGAAGTGGGTATTTTCGCACTGCCATTTGCTGTCCAGATTTGTTTACCTGCTGAGGCGAGATTCAAGATTGCCATACTGGAACGTGCGTTTAATCAAACCAGCACTGCAGGTGTCGAGGAACTCGCCAGCCACACGACGGTGAGGTCACACAAGACCGCGGAGACCGCTCAGGCACATGCTTCGTGCACCGTGTGTTCTTCGAGGTACATAAATATAGGATGTGTTCTGTTTGTGTTGAGCCGTGCCTCTAAATTCAGGGTAAAGTGCTCGTGTCGAGGGTTCCCCTTGGACAAGAATGGCACTTTGGGGAGCCTGATAGGATGAAGTGACATGTGTGGTTTCTACTTTTCGGCGTCTGTTGGAGCATAGTTTGGAAGCTTCAGCCGCAATCCAGCCCAAGCCACAACCCCATACGTAGAAAACGCTCCTAGAAGAAGTCGGACGCCAGAACATCGGATGTCGATGAACAGCGCAGTCTGCTGTTGCAGGCTTACCGGGCACCCACAACCCGCCGAAATTAGTGGCTTTCTAGAATGGAAGAGGAGGGCTGGGTTGAGGGATTGAGGTTCGAGGATGAAAGTTTGAGTTTCAATCTCTCTTCCACTGGATTTTCCCATGGAGTCTTCGGGTCTAGCGGTTTCGGGTTCAGGGTTTAGGGAGGGTTGCACCCGGGCCAGCCGTTATGGATGCTCGATGCTGAGATCCTGGCCAACCTGTGGACTATATGTGAAGGAATGAAATGATCGAAATAAAACGAAATTAAACTAAAGATAAAGAAATGGAATCACATGAAATGAAAGGAATGAAAGCACTGGCACGAATGTAGCGAATGAGATGACTGAAATGGCAGAAATGAGAGAGGCGAGCAGAATTATGGAATGACTGGGATGAACGGAATGATCGACGTGACTGGCATGAATGGAATGCATGGAATGAAAGGCTGCGTGGATGGATGACTTGATGCATGGATGAGCTAATGATGTAATGTTGCCTCGGCAGCTGTATCGAAGTCACAACTTTCGGTAATTTCGAGTTAGCTGACATGTCGCAGTTAGTCACATTGCTCCACTCGTCGTGGACACAGTCTTGAAAGAGTCCGACTCCACCCCACCATTGCGAGGAAAGGCAAATGTGGCTAAAACCGAAACAGGTTGACACCTCTTTCATCACTGTCCTTCTTGGTGTTCTCACCGTGATTCTCACCTGGGCATTCTGTTAAGCCTTCCCGAAATGACGCCGAGAGGTTCTGCTGACTACGACTATGCTGCTACAGGAGAAGCCGGCTGGGCCCGTAGGCTGCGCTGCACGTCCCGACATGTCTCCCAAGCCCCCTCACATATGAGGCTGCATCGGGAGCCCCCAATCGGCTGCACAAAGACAATGACCTGGTACACTGCGCTTGATGCTTGCGGAAAAGCTTGCCTCAGGTATTCCACCGGGTGAGATCAAAACCGTCAAGTGTTTCCGCCCCTTCCAGGTTGCGGTGCGATAATGGGGATCATGTTTGGAGTTCACATCAACTAGTAGATACTAGTAAGTTGTCGCATGAGAAGCATTGTGTCTTCCGCCGGATTGTTGTTTTGCGATGCCGCCAGACCCGAAGAGCGTCCATCTGGACGAATCTGGAACGTACAGCCTTAAGTCCGAAACCCTATCATCAACACACACACACACACACGTGTATATATATACACACTCTCTCTCTCTCTCTCTTACACTTCGGGCTTCGAGTTCTCATGACACTGCATGCATTCCCGCAGTGTTTGGTTTGGCTCCGTTACCCTCGGCACTCACTGACTCGAGAGGCCGGGAAGATGGGGCGCCCGACCTTGCAGAGTCCGGATGATGGGGTGTCCATAGGGTTTAGGGTTAAGGGGCCTTCGTGATGGCAGACTAGAAAAGCACAATCTGCCATTAAGCACTTCGTAACCTTCAGAGTTGGGCTTTGAAAATGAGGCTTCGGGGTTCCAGCTGTTCGAGTTGAGTGCCAGCCGGTCGCTGTTGCTCTTACTCCTGCAGACACGAACATAGGGGCCCAAATAATTACCAATACTATTTTGGGGGTTCCTTATCATAGATAATAATGTATAATAATTACAACATACCCCAAGCCCTCTCCTATTTTAGTAAGGCCCCTATATTAACCAGGGTAAGTCCGAGCCGCAAGTCATTGCAGTTTCGTTTGTGCCACACCACAGCTAAACTCTGAGTCAAGCTACCCATAGGCCCCTAAGTAGTTCCTTTTTGGGATTTCCTTATAGGATCCTAAATATAAGCCATAAAAAGGAACTACTTACGGGCCTCGATGCAGGCTCACACGCCTGAACCATGGCACAGATGTACGTGGTGAAGCGCGATGGACAGAAGCAGGCATGGGCCAGAGGGTTCGCATTCATGTCCTTCTCACCTTTTCTCACCCTGGTGAGGTATTCGTTCTCCCAAGATACCCCAGAGTCTAAATTCTCCGTGGGAATGTGAATGTCATGGTGCCTAGGAGATGTTACCCTGTTTGGGGTGGGGCTGACGGCTTTGAGGGGAGAGAGAGAATAGAGAGACAGAGAATGAGAGGGATGCCGACAGAGAGAGTCCGCGTGGTTGCGCGAATCCACCATCTGTGTTTGTTTGCTCATAGGCAGGCCCCCGCATGCACGCGCAAACGCACACACACACAAAGTGATGTTGTTCTCCACCCGATATGCCAAAGTATGCACAAGAGCACAGGCACACACACAGAGGCTCCCGACAACAATTTGTGATCCATTTGCAAACCCTCCGCAGTTGACAGGAAGTGAAGTTTGATGCAATCACGCGGCGCATCCGGCGGCTTACTGATGGCCTGGACACACGCTTTGTCGACCCGGTTGTTGTCACGAGGAAGGTGGTAGAAGGCTTCTACAGCGGGATTTCCACTTCCGAAGTGGACGTCTTGGCTGCCGAGACCTGCGCGTACCTGGGTTGCTCTGTGTAGTTTTCTCATGATGCGGCTGTTCCACGTTGGGCACTTTCCGGAAGCCTTGTGATGTCATAAGTTACCCGTCGCAGCCGCAGCACAGCCACCCCAACAGTCTGCAGTGCGGATGCAAGGTACATGTCTCAGAAGCATCCTGACTTCTCTGTACTGGCAGCTCGCATCGCTGTGTCGAACCTTCACAAGAACACATCGGAGTCCTTCTATGACTCTGGGCTTCGAATTGCTTAGGGTTTCGGGTTTGTTTCACATCTCAGTGCATAAAGTACGAGGTAAGCCCTCAAACACGAAGCCCTGGATCAGGTTCCTTTTAAACCCCACATCCCAAAGCCCCTAAACGAAATCCAAAGAGCCCGAAGCAACGAGATCCTCTCAGAGGAGACCTGTCGTATCCTCCATGGCTACGTCGACCCTCAAGGGCGATCAGCCTCGCTGATTTCACAGGAGGTGTGGGAGTTCATTGAGGCCGACATGGGGGGTTTCTGAAGCTTATCGGCTCCTTCTAGTTTTGAATTCCACGATATCGCATGACTGCAATAGTGCCATGGAGAGTGCTCCATGTCTGTATATACATTAAGACAAGCACTGCTGCTACTGCTACTGCTGCCGCTATTATCACCTACTAACACTACTACTACCACCACTACCTCGGCTGGTGGACCAAAGCGTGTTGAGCGATGTCCTTTGCATCTTGCACCGCAGGTCACAGTGTCCTGAGAAGAGGGTGGTTTTATGGAACTTCAGGAGAGATTGGCACTTTAGGGTTTAGGTTTTAGGGTTTGGGGATTTAGGGGTTTAGGGTTTGGGGTTTGGGGTTTAGGTTTAGGTTTAGGTTTATGTTCAAGGGTCACACTGACATTGCGAGGACGACACTGGCAACTGAAACCTTATCACCTACTGCTTAATCCCTATACTATAAACCCTAAACTTGGCCCTAAAACCCTGGACCTCCGCCCTTGTGTCAGTCATCGTCAGCCCGTGAGGCCAACGCACAGCGCTTGGATGAGGGCATTGACTACAGCCGTGAGACTTTGCCGCAAGAGGAAGCAGATTACACCTATAGTATCCATTGTAGTACGTTTTTTTGGTTTAACCAATTCTATCTTAAGGATTTTTATAAGGTATCCCCAAAAAGGAACTACAATGGAGACTATAGGCAGGACCTTTTTCGGGGGTAAGGCCCCCGGGCTCAGGTTTCAGGACCTGGGTGTAGTTTCCACGACTGGAGCTTTCGGAAGTAAGGTTTTGGGATGGTTTTAGGTTTCAGGGCTTTGCGAATTATTTGGTTTTTGGCAAACTCCTTCACACTTGCTCGCTGGTCAGGCGTGTTCTTCAGGTGGTCAGACACTGCGATATTTGTAGTCCAGTTTCCGCTTCTTGACTTCATTCAGGATTTGGGCTACGACTACTTTGGCTTCAAGACGCTGGAGAAGTCTTACTTGCTAAAGGTGAACGGCATCTTGGCATACTGGTGCCTTTCAGAGTTTTCCACTTTGGGCTAGAATGCAATATGATCATCCTCTAGATCATCTTTTGCACCCACCACTTGAACACCGGAGCTGTTCTGGGATCTCCAGGTAAAATTGTGGAGCGGCCGCAGCACCTGCTCATGCGTGCAGCCTGCGGCATCCACGCGGGTGACCTGGAGGCTGTCTTGGAGACCTACGACCTCATGTCCAGGAAGTACCTATAGTCTGCATTGTAGTACCTTTTTTTGGTTTAACCAATTCTATCTCTTGGATTTTCATAAGGTATCCCCAAAAAGGAACTATGGAGACTATAGGTACTTCACGCATGCCAGCCCCACCCTCTTCAACGCGGGCACGCCGAACGCGCAGATGTCTTCCTGCTTCCTCTTGAAGATGCAGGAGGACAGCATCGATGGCATCTATGACACATTGAGACTTCGCCTGATGTTCCGCATATCCTTTTCTCTTGTGAAGTCGGATGATGAACTCCAAATCCAGGGCTCAAGCCCCTGCACCTTCAATATGTTGCTCTTGTTATTAGTATTTATTGTGTGTCAGCATTGTTGTTATTAAGCTGATACATACATATGCATATACATGTTATGTATATCTATACATATACACATACATACATACATACATACATACATACATACATATATAGATATGTGTATGTATACTCCTTACATTACATAAAATTCTCCCAGCCGATGCCTGGTGGGGTGCCGAACCCAGGA
>CAJNJA010013743.1:0-12525 GCA_905231915.1 Symbiodinium necroappetens | reverse complement strand
CGACACCTCTTGCCATGCGAGAACAGAATCCTTCCCCATATTGCCTCAACCACACTCCAGCACATCTGCAGAAAGAGACATCCCGAGCTAAGGTCACAACGGCGGCCTGTGTGCAAATGCGCAGCTTGCTCGCATGGGATCCAGCCCCAACAGCAATATTTGTCGTGCCATGCCTCCCAGAACTGCCACAGCTACAGACACAAAGACACACAAGTCTTGCGCATGTCAGTTGTAGAAGTGCCTCACCGTTCTCTTCTGCGCCAGCACTTCGAGTCACTATCTGTGTCCAAGCTGAGGCAACCTGTCAACAACTGATACAAGTGTCCGCACCCTAAACGATGTGACTCCGGAACTGCTACTCTGACACGACTCAGAGGCTTCGAGCTGTGGTGTTGCGAGGTCAACGAAAATGGCACAGTCGCAGGGGATGATCCATGCTTTGGGCAGTCAGGCATTCCTTGCAACAGTCGCCTGGATGCAAGTGTCAGAGACATGTTATGAGATGACAGCTTCAACCGCTTCTTGCATGACCCTATGAACATCTCAGGCACTGTGCCCGTGCCTGAGCGTGTGCGGGACGGCCAATTTGCCGGCTGTTTCAGACTTCTTCAAGTGGGCTTGCTTGCTCTCGGAGGTGGCCGTAACCATGCACCCAAGGTGCGTCCCAATCTCGCGAACATGCGACGGCGTGCAGGCGCCGAGTTCTGCGTTTGGGGTTGCTTTGGGTTTGCAAGAAGCTTGCCATTGAACATGTCCAGAGGCTCACGTCTCTCCTTTAAGGGCAGTTTTGTCCTTTAGCCGAGAAGTCTCAGGATTGCCCTGGCGGAGAGGATGAGGAAGGCAGATGCTGCAGGAACGTTGTTTGAAAGTCTGACTTTGCCCACATCACAAGGCTGTCCGTCCTTGCCAGAGCCGCACGCCCGGAGCACCCTGCATTTCAAGATTTGGCAGACCTGAGAAGTGTGGGCCCTCCTCGTGAGGTCAGACGACAGCAACTCCTCTGAGAATGCGACCTGGGTGGCTGCGGTGGGTCTCCTAGATCAGAACTTCGCTAGACTGGGTGATTGCCACGCAAGTTATGGCATTCTCCGCTTGATCGATGATCGATGCAGAAGCATTGAGGGTGCCATCGAAGCAGAGCGAACCAGTGCTATCAACAACCGTGGTGACAGGCAACGATACTTCCACAGTGGCGCGGACACCATACTCAAAATGGGAGACTCTGACCCTCACCTTGCCCAGATCTGGGGGTCTCAGGTCTTCTTCGACTCCACAGAGGCCATGTGAGTGAAAATCATGCTTTTAGAACTCTCTTAGAGTTCTTCCGGGAGTTCGGGTGTCAGATCAAGTGCGCGAAGCTGGCGCAGCCGGACGGCGTGGTCACGTGGCGCACCGAGTCGGTCGTGATAAGAGGGATCAAAAATTGAGCCCCTGCGGATCGGTGCTTCTGTCCCAGTTGGGACTGAGAACTCAGGCCGGAAGTTCAGCTGATGGCTTGTTCGCTGGAGGCAGGCAAAGAGAGCATAGCCTGGCAGCTGCAGCCCAACGTTGTTGTCCGCATCTAGTTGCAAAGCAGTGTACGTATGTACAGACATGCTCGTACATGTGTATGTGTGCATGGAGGGCACGTGAATTTGATCGTAGGATCAAGCACCAAACCGAACGCAAGGCGGCACAGCGAAGTGCCAGACGGGGGAGCCTCATGAAACCGGAGCCAACCCGTTCCACAGGGAGATCCGCCGGGCCCGAAACCGCACATACGGCAACCTGGGCATTGTGTGTGTCAGATTTCATGTTAGGTGAGGCTCAAGGTTGGTCACCACCATATACCACCATGAGACACAGCTAAACCCCCGCCCGAACCCCCACCAAGAAACAACCTGTTGATGGCAACGGACGCGGAGAAGAGTAGCAAGTTCTGCATGCCAGTCTAGCAACATTAGTCATTCCTTCAGGCATGTTGCCGCAATGCGACACGGTCACCTATGAATCGCGTCGTTTTGACGAGCTTGGAGAACCTGTTTCGCCTGGTTAAAACTTATCAAGCTGTTTTGACTATTTGCATGTCATTGAGGGACACCCAGCGGCTGACATTACGGCTTTTGCCCAACACCAAGTTTCCGATAGTGGTGCTAGTGGCAGCCGGATAGTAGCAACCAGAGGCCGGGCAGCAACAGTTACTCGGTGAGACTCATGACCCTCCACGACCGACCTAATCTACCTTCTGATGGAGGCATCAGATTGGTCAGTACCTATTCGTTGTACATGGATACTGGCTCTTTCTTGTTGTGCTTTGTGGCTGATGAAATCGAGGTGTCGACTTGGAAATTCAGACATGTTTGACGCCTCAACAGAGAGAGACTTTTGCGGCAATGCCCTGCGCGACGAGCGCATTTCTTTGTCTTGGCGCATGTTTCAAAGCGTGACGCCGCAGACGCGTCACCTTGGGGATTCGCTTTGCCTAGGCTGCCTTTTTGCGGGTCTGGGGCGCCTTTCGGCGATCGACGCGTCACCTTGGGGTGGGCTGACCTTTGAGGGGGTGGGGTGCCCTATGGGGCGCTCACCTTGTAGCTACCGGGACGGGACTTCTCGCGCAAAAACAGGTTGTAGACTCAGAGCTGTCGAGACCAGATCGCTGCAGGCAGTCACTCCTCAGGTGCTGGACGTGGCCAAGGCAAGCAGGGTCCAGGGGTTTGGGGATGTAGCCTTCTGGAGTCTAGGAGTCTAGGCTTCGAGGGGGTTCTGGGGATGTCTGGGGAGTTTCGGGCTTGGCTCCCGAAGAAGATTTCGATTAGTGGCCCCATGAGAGCTTGGAGTGATTGTTCGATTGCAGTCGTTCAAGCAATTGTCATTATGACTTCTCATGACGTCTAGACTCTCTTCTTGCATCCTTTATTGCCATCTGACCATAGGGTATGCCCTCGCAGTACTTCGCTCCAAGATGTAGTTGTAACGTATCGTGAAGTATTCTATTCCTAAAGGAAGACTGCTGCAGAACTGGATGTTGTATCGCCATAATGTCATCACCTTTCTTTCTGTCAGTGTGTGCATGCCCTTTCGGATTTCTGTAGTCTTTGGGTTCAGCACGAACGTGACCTCCTCGCATGCCTCGAGTTCACGATGGCGGAAGCTGTTGAGTCGCTCAGGTTTATGGGCTGACATAGTTGGATCTTCCTCTCTATGCCTGAAGATTCGCAAAACGGTTTCCATTTGTTGTTGACGACGCAGAAACCTGAATCTGCAGGCAAACGGCAGCAACGTGCCTTCGCCGGGACCCTTGTGCATGGGACATTGGCACACGTACAAGCATGAGTACGTCCTTCCATAGCAAGTTTATCACGATCACGGTTATTCTTGTCAGCTTTGCCATGCTTCGCCAGCGCGAGCACCAGCACCAGCAGCACCACCGCCGCCGCCGCCACCGCCACCACCACCGCACGGCCGCCAGCAGCAGCAGCAGCAGCAGCAGCAGCAGCATCATCACCCCAGCCCATCCCCATCACTATCACCATCACCATCATCGTCGTCATCATCATCATCATCGTCGCGATCATTGTCATCATCATCGGCGTACCTCTGCTCCTCGGGGTTGTCGTCGAACCACTCGTCGAAATTATGTCTGATGAAGGCAACTTGGCCTGGTAGCAATTTCTCGAGGCCCCTTCGAAAGCCATCTTCAAACTGTGTGCCACGAGCACAGCTTCTGCTGGCAGTCGCCTGCCATCTCGTCTCGAAAGTCTCGAGGATGCGAGTCTTGTTGGACCAGGTACATGGCGACAATCAAGACCAACGCTACTCCAGTCCGCCCCTGAAACTGCTCCCCAACACCTGCTGGTAGTCTCGCACGTCTCGCGCCTTGTGCCCGGACCCCTGAATCATGAGCCCAGATCGACGTGGGGAATCCGTTGCAGCCTCAGGGGGGGAATGCCGAAGCGAGCGGCGTGTGCTAGAGTCTAGATTTCAATGTGTGAAGTCTGGTCTGATCTTTACACCCCAGACCTTGGACGCGATGCAGCCTTGGGTTTTCCGGTGGGTATTGCTTGTCCTGCAGGACCTTCATGCGGACGGAGGTGGACAATGCCAATGGCCAGGTTTCCTTCGGCGCCCTGCGCTGTGCGGACGGCTTACGAATCATGACACCAGCATTTAGAGCAGGTTTCTCAAAGCATCGGTTGGAAAGCAACACCAAGGCCGTGGGGCCCAACCTGAAGAATCACGAGATCATTGGCAGCTTGGGCTCAACTGTGCGGGGATGCGAGAGGAAATGGGCTTCGCTGCAGAAAGCAGGTCGCCACTAAGTCTATTCTGCTCCAGGCTTGGCGACGGCAGAGATGGCGTACAATGCGGACAACACTTCCAAAGTAGTGAAGCGAAGGGCTCGGTTTGTTAACGAAAGGAGATGCTGAGCTACAAAATATACCCACGTGTACACTGTGTGCGAATGTGCATGTGTGGGTGCATAATGTTCTAGCATGTTTCTAATTGTTTACTATAGCTGTTTCTCGATAAGCAAAGATAAAGTACACGGGTGCGTTTATGCTCAGGTGCTACTGCATGCAGCGCATGTACCTCGAGCCAGAGGTTGCGTGGTCAATGTCCGCATGGCCACACGTAGAGGAGCAGCTGACAGGTGTTCTTGGCGCTCGCTGCAACGGACAAGCGGGCTACGATGTGCCAGTGCCCCAGTAGGGAATTCGGATTTGGAGGCTCCCAGGAGAGATGCTCAAGCGAGGCGCAGAGTACATCGGCATCTCGCAGGGCAACTATCACCGAGCAGGGAACCAAGTCGCGTCTCCAGCCCATCATGAAACATGGAAGATGAGCATGAGACGACCAAGTCCTGGATACGTGTCGGCATCATCGTCCTCTTTAACGAGCTTTTTGAGGCAGGCCAACTCTGATCAGGCCATTTTGTTGTTGGCGCCACAGTGCAGCCCAAGGCGCTTATACGCGGGACCTCCACTTCCGTGCGCTACAAGGTCGAGCGTCGGACGGTGCAGAGCCGCAGATGACGGGGGGAGGGGCTGTGCTGCAGGATGAGACTACGAGGCTCGTGCGACACTTCAGGCTGGTTGCTGCAGGGTCGTCGGAGTGCTTGTTGCATCGAGCATAGATGACGACCTCTCTTACTAGGAACCTTTTCTGGTTTTGGCGGGGTCCTCAGAGTCAACATGTGGCAAGGCAGGAGCCCATGCCAGAACCCGACCAGGTTGCTGAACTCTGCCCTGATCCCGGCCTTCGTTAGCTGCACCATCCCAGCACGGGGGCTCGGAGGGGCCTTGGGCTTTCTTGCAAGCTGGGCATGGACCAGCTTTCCCAGGCCTTCTGGGGTTGGCTCCTTCGAACCCTGGAGATTGAGGGCACGGACGTAGGCCTGCGTGAGGATATGTGGCTGAAGGAGAGCCATGCCAGACTTGAGCAGGTGGAATGTCCATGCGGCCACGCTCTCACGCTTTCTTAAGGGCCTTGAAGGTCCACATGTCACACCTGCCGCTTTGCTGCAGGGAATGGCATGGTTGGGTGGGATGCGTCATCACACTCGTCATGGGCATCCGCGTGGTGATCCCTCAGGCAGGGACGCGCAGTTGTCAGCGCCCTTCTACCAGTAGAAAGCTTCCCTTCCACTCTCGTCCATCGCTCTTGCTTTGAGGTGCCCGACCTGGTGGCAATCGGGTGCCGTCGCTGCAGCCGCTGGCGCAAGGCCAGGGACGCGCTCTTTCAAAGCCTGGGCCCCCCTAGAATCAATCGCCTCTGTCGACTCCAGGCCCGAAAGACGATCGGCCAGGCTCGTCTGCAAGAGACTCCAGGGTGCAGGGTGAAGACGTGCTGTAATAAAAAGGAGGACCTGAAGAACCTCTACGTGAATCCAGAGCTCGGGGCTCAATTTTGGAGGACGGTGGCCTGAGGGCCAAGGCCTTCCTACTTTCCTACTCTTCCTTGCTTCGCGGTGCGAGCCTTGTGTTTTTAGATCCGTAGCTCTTAAAATATCCAGAAGGCAGTGGTGTCAGAAACGCACAACGAGGTTCCGGCTGGCAGAAGGTTTCGCTGGCGCCTGAGAACATTCCGGACGATCACACATGGCAGCATGCTGTTTCACTCACGAAGTCAGATCCTTATCGTTTTTTGACACGGCCAGAGAGACAGGGTGGACGGCAGGGTGGTGAGGGATGTGCAACGCAGGCAGAGACTGCGGTCACTGCGAGCCTTGCCATGATCTTCGGCCCGGCGCTACCGCTGCTGTCCGCAGCTCAATGCTCACAGCTCACCTCCGGCTGTTTGCAGCTGACCGCGTCCCTTTGGGGTCTCATTACACTGAGTAGAATATACCTGGAATTCGCAGTATTGGCTTGCACAGAATGTCTCAGTGTTGACTCGTACAGACTCGTGACCCAGCTTGCCGCGATCATGGTTTCCACAGAACCTTAATGAATCAGCACGTATCCTTTCGTAAGATTACGGCTCGCCCAGTTGAGCCCTCTTATGCCCTCAGGAATGTTCTCGCTGCTGCTTCTTGCTTCACCCGCTGGGGGCTGAGCATTCTTGAGCTTGCTTCTCTGAAAGCTTCTGCAGGAGTCTGAGCAGTTGCTCGTTGGCCAAGGAGACCCCCAATTGCCCCAAGCTACCTCTCACGAGGTTATTTGGTCGACTGGTACGTGTTCCTACGCCACTCCCGACGACCTCCCATGTTCGACGAGACGATTGCGCGTGTATGCGTGCGCCTGGCGAATTGAGGGCCATAAGGGTTCTTGCAACAATTGAGCAGCTGGTCAAGGGCTGAGCATCTGCCCTAAGACTGTTACCGTCGGGCTGGGAGTTTCTTGAAACCGCCGCGAGTGCGCGGTGCCGAAGACCCGATACAAGAAACACCCCGCGTGCCCAAGCCGCTTGGCCAGGTGGACCATTTGCTGCTCGGATTGGTTCTCCGCTCCGTTGGGCCCTCGTTTGCTGCGCTTGCGGGGGGTTAGCGGTATTTTTGCTCCACGGAGGCTGCCAGCATCCTGGTGTGGGTGGATCCGCCGGGGTCCTGCCAGAAACCACCCGAAAAAAAGTCTTTTCGGAGCCGTGGCATGAGAGACCCTTTGAGCCCAGGATCCTCTTCGTGTCAGATGTGGCAGGATGCCGGAAGCTTAAGGAAGAACACTGGAAGAGGAAGACTCCAGTAAGACGCCCTTTGAGGCAGCTTTTCTGAAGACGATGTCAACACCTTCAGGGAAAAGTACTTCATGTCCTGGCCTTGGGCAATGCATCTCCAGACTGGCCACCAAATTCGTGCCTTTCAGAATCGTACAGTGTTGCAGGGAGAACTTCCGGATGTTCGAGCTGTTCGTCAACCCAACCTGCAGCGAAGGGCCCGGCAGGAATGGAAATGCGCCCCCGTAGAAGTGATACTATCACAACCTCCGTCTCTGTCACCAGCGTCAACTGCGATATAATCCCCGGCCGCCCCTCCCTACTAGAGGGGCGATCCACCGAGCGTCCATGATCGAAGCCGCTTGCAGCCAGCTGCTCAGATCCGACGGCTTGGTTCTTCGGCTTCCTCCCGGGACTCTCCGCGGCCGGGGACCCAAAGGACTTTACAGCCGTTGCAGGAAAGGGCTGTTGAGTAGGGATGTGTAGGGCGCGTGGCTTCTGAGAAGACTGTCAAGGTCGGCTGCCTGCTGGTTTTGCCCAACCTCACCATCTTGAGGCCATGCCTGGACGTGCGACCTACGTCACGAAATGCGTCAGTGCATCTACGGAAGCTTCGGAGCCTTGACGTCGTAGAAATGACGATGCAGATGTGCATAATGCTGACACAGATGCAGAGTGCCTGCGGTCCAGCTCTTAGGTCTTAGCTTGTCATCCCCGGTGGATACTGAGCAGGTCGCTGTTGCTCGTGCTGTGCAGACGGTGCAGGTCAAAGGCCGCAGCACATTCCGCGATTTATTCTTTGAAGGGTGCGCAGGTCTTGCACATTGCAGAGCTTCCCTCTCCGCTTCCCCTGCCTTGTGCTCAGACCGGCTACCTCTACGATGACGTCGTCCAGGCAGGCTTCTCAGCCTCGCAGTCGCGAAAATGGGCGTAGTGGATCAAGTCTCAGGCAGTCTCAGGTTACCCTAAGCAGTGAAGTCAGAGCCTCCTGTGTCCCTTTGGGTCCTCAGGCACGGATGCAGCGCAAGCTGGTGCCTTCCTATCAGCCCAGAGCACGCTTCTCAGCACAGAGAGCCGTTCGGACCTCCATTTCGTTTCTCCGGTCCTCAACAGGACGTGAACCGAGAAGGTTTATGGAAAGTGGGCGTGTGTCATCAGAATGGAACCCACCGTACTGTAGGGAGGCTCTGGAGATCTCACTTTGTTGAACGAGCACGGAGGTCCATCCAGCATACCAGTCTGCCTTCAAGCTGATGGACTTGACTGCCAACTTCAATGAGCAGGGGCCAGGGCCCCCATCGTGCAGTCCGGCATGAAGTGCTACTTGCCACGCTTGATAGACACAGAGTCGAGTAGGTCACCTAGACAATCATGTCCCAACCTTGCCTTCAGTCTATCTATCACTCTCATGACTCTAACGACACCTCAAAGCCAAAACCCTGCACCATCTGCACCCCACCCACAAAGAAGCCCCAAGCCTTGAAGCCCTAAGAAAGGGTCCGCCCCAATCCTGCAGCCCTGGCAGAGTTCCGTGGAAACTGCTGCCGAGGCTCAGTGATAGCTCGGAAAGTCGAGCTTCGACGGACTCAGAATGGGGGTCGGGGCGTCTCCTCAACTTAGGATGTCCATGTAGGGTTTGGGGGTGGTCCGTAAAGAAGGAGCCCCCGAGATAGGGATCCTATTCCTTAGGACCTTAGGATCCATTCTTTTCTGAAGCTCCAAGGTGTGATTCTTGAACTTAGGGTCCCTTTCAGAGGCCCTTAGCTGTGCTTCGCTGGACGACATCATGAGGGGTTCTGTTCCTACCGAAACCAGTTTACTGTGATGCTGACTAACGTCACGCAAACTAGCAAGTAACTCGGCATTGTGACGGGCGTCGAAGATTAGCATATCTACCTTGCAGGCGTGATCTCGCTGCTGCAGATAGCAGCGCCGCACGTCCTGATTCTCGTTTTTCGCAGTCTCTGTCGCCTCGCGGTCGTCGTGTGCGTTATGCGCAGGACCAGCGACGCGACATGTGTCGGGTATCTCTCGACTGACAATAGGGAATACTGCCAACAAGACTCGCTAACAGCTGCCATGCAATTTTTTCTATGCACTGACACTGTTAGCGCGAATTCGTTCAACAGGCGGCCTGCTACGTGTGCCAGGGTCCACAGCGAAGCACTGACCACTTTGTAGCGTGAAGACTTCCAGAACAGGACCTGGCATCAGAAGAAGGCGAGGAGCAGGAAGACAACACTCTGGCGGCGAGCATCTTCGGGAAGGAGTATGAGAGTGGGAGCCTCGGTGGCCTCTCTGACCTTTTTGTCTTTTTTCCGAAACGTGCTCTCTGGCAGGCATGGAGTACTTCCAGCGAGAGAAAGCTGAGAAGAAAGCGAGGAAGAAGGAGAAGAAGGTGGAAGCTCCTTGTCTCGGTTCCGTTTGCGCTTCGTGATGGCCTGGTCAGGAGAAGGGCGGGGGAGACGAGAAGAAGCCCCGCAGCCAGCTGTAGACAAAGACGGAGCACTGTACAAGGCAGCCAAGTGGCTCGGTTCATGAGGCATAAGAAGAGAAGGAAGAGCAAGAGCACAGACCCCTTCATGGATGACGAGGTCAATCCGTACGCAACTCGTCGGCATGCGTCCTCTTCGATGTCGGTTCCTCATAGGATAGAACGAAGCAGGATGCCGGCGCAAATGACAAGCACAAGAAGAAGAAAAAGAAGGATAAAGGGAGCAAGAAGGACGAGGCCTCACAGAGCGGTGGAATTCAGCGACCTCTCACTAACACGAGCTTGGAGTGACCCTTCATCTGTTTAGCCTGCTTGGAGGCACAGTTTTCTGAAGCAAAGGATCTGCAGGGATCTGAGTGGTTGACAACGGGCTTGAACTTGTTTCATGACAGCCGTCCAGCGGGTTCAGTGCTTCAGGGCCGGCATTATCGACTTCTGACCACAGTTAACGTTTTTATCAATGCCTGCAGCCCGGAAACGTCGGGCCGCAGGTTGCCGAAGGACACCGGTGTTTTCAGAGCGAATTCCCGCCTTTGATCGCCGGACTCTGTACAAATCAGTGGCCCGCGGGCGCCCGCGGGCCATGCCTGCGACTCCCTTTCAGACGGTTTCCCGAGAGTGGCCCAACTCAGCCGGACTTGGAAGGTAAGAGTCTGAAGTTAACGAGACTGCGCTGTCACCGAAAATCGGAGAGACCCAGTGCAAGTTAGCGGAGCTTGTTGAGAGGAATCGCTTATCCGACAAAAGACGTGCCGATTTCGATCCACAGCACCGGCTGCAGCTTCGGTGCCAGCATCTCACCCATCGAAGCAAGAGACTTGTTTTCAAGGTTCAGCCCGCATGCCCGTTTTCGCTGCATGCAGGTCAACGGCCCAGTATGTAGGTCTCATCCAGGAAAGTTCTGACGTGATCGCCCCCATACACAGAGTTCATCTCTTGTCACTGGAAGCTGACTCCATTTGCCACAGCAGATGAGCCATTTCTCCTCACAATGCCATGGCATCCGGGATCCGTCGGGGTTGAGGCCAACCAACAATGAAGGTATCGACAGAGGCTGTGGCCTGTCGCCACCTTCATTGTTAGTTGGTCATTCTGCTCGCTCAGGCGGCCCAAGCCTGTCAGGACGCCGTACCTTTGTGGGCAGATTCCGAAGGGAGAACATGCCAGCACTACGTCAACAATAATTGGTGCACCAGCACTGGCAAGTGTGGTTCAGGGTGGAATTTCAATCAGGGGAAGAGGCACAAGAGCTTTGCCAGCTCCCGCAACGCAAACTAGGCGGCGTTTCAAGCCGTTGTGGCTGTGGTGCGCATGCGAGCGAGCCTAGTTGCAGTGAGATATCTCCAGGCCGGGTAGGGATTCAACATGGGATAGGTGGGACGAAAAGTGATGTTGCAGGGGGAGCTAGGTGATGAAGTAACCAAGTGGCCTCGCGATATAATTTGCGTGCAGGTTGGGTGGACTTAGCTGCCTGCGCAGACTATGTCAGAAACAGCTGGTGCCCCCCACGGGCCACTACGGAGTCGGCTGGGACACTGCTTTGTGCTCTCGAGGCTTGTTGTGGCTGTGGTTCAGTGGCTCTCGTGAATTCATTGACTGCACAGACTTGCTATCTGGTTGGACCGACGCTGTCGAGAATAGCGGTGATATCTATGTTTCCCATCAATGGATTTGTAGATGCGGCACAAGCTTGCTGCGGATGTGGTGCTGCTTCATGCAACGATACAATTGAGAACTGGGTGGATTCAAATCGCCACACCTGTGCAGAATACGTGGACAATCAATGGTGCACTCGTGATGGAGCCTACGGAAGCGGCTGGGACACGTCGTGGGGTACGTTTGGCAGTCGCAGGAACGGCGGATACTCCGCGGTCGAGGCCTGTTGTGGCTATGGGGCCACGTTTGCACTTCTCCAGTGTCGGGATACTGCTGTGAACTGGGTCGATTCGCAAGGGAACACTTGCAGTCTGGAAATGAGATGGCTATCTAAACTCAGATCCCATTTTGGATCGATCGCCAAATTTAAGTCCCATGATCAAGACAAGCCTTAAGAAGAATCCTACTTCGGAGGAGCCACGCCCCACGTGCGATTTGAGCCTTATCCTCCGCCCATTCCCCCTCTAACTGCTCGAAGGTTCGCTCAACGCCGGGCAGCCCGCACCACCAGGACCACGGCCTGTCCACCTCTGTGGACCCGACCTCAGATGATCACGTGACCGAAAGCAGAGTTTAAGCATCTTGCAAGGCAAAGCCCGATAGGTTCACGAAAGATTCCGGAAGGCTCTTGCACTTGGCTTCAAGAATCCTTGGTCCCTGACCCGGCAATGACGTCACCCGTCCTGCGAAGGTCCCGCCGCTCAGCCTCTCAATGTCGGTAGGCTCCAGCTCGGTGGGTGCCTTAAGGGTAAGCCGGAGCCACCACATTCCTTCCTGGTCCCCGTCTTTGCGAGCAGCTTGATAGTGTGTGCTTGGAAGGGAAAGCTACACGTTGTATTTTTTCCGAGTTTCAGAGGCTCAAACTTGGGAAGTGGAAGTGAACTCGGGAACAGCTTTGACATAAAGTGCCAAGCATGTTGCGATTGGGGCAGCGGACTTTGCAGAGGCTTAGCCGCCGCAGCGCCACGGAAGCAGTCCGTGGGCTGATTGTGGCTTCAAGACCCAAAGCAACGTTGGCCACAACGCACCAGGACATTCCGACGTTGCCACCACGGGTCTTCGACTACCCAGGCAAGACTGGAGCTTCGCGCAGCAACTGGGAAGAATGGATGGTCAACCTGCGTGGCGAGGACGCCTGGCTGGCCGGTCCTCGTGACCTCTCCTGGTATACCGGCCAACCACCTGTGCCAGGGCTGTGCCCCGGAGTGTCGCCGGATGGGGCCATTCGGGCATTGCCCATGCCC
>CAJNJA010013742.1:7595-25686 GCA_905231915.1 Symbiodinium necroappetens | reverse complement strand
CCGCCACCACCGCCACTGCCGCCACTGCCGCCACTGCCTCTGCCACTACCAATACAAATGCCGCTACCACAACTCCTGCTGCTGCTGATGCTCTTGCTACTGTGGCAGTTGCAGCCCACTGCTGCTACTGCAACACTCAGAGCAGGCAAGCCGCCGGCAGCCGGCCCGCCACCTGTGGTGCAGTTTCTGGTACGCCTCCTAGGCCCGGCAGAGGGCTCAGCTCATTGTCTCAACCCTTTTGGGGCCTGTGAAGTCAAAAAACGATGCTTTCATGGGTGCGACAGACTCCGACCACGAGGCTAAGGAGCATGCAGCCTCCGTCACGGAAGAAGAGAGCGGGTGAGCCTGACAGCTCGAGGGCAAGATCGGGAAGAAAAGACGGGGAGAGGGTTTCGGGTTGAGGGCTGCAGCGTAATCGCGAGGTGTTCTGGGTTCAAGTAGCACCCGTGAGGCTGCCCGTCTGCGGCCTCTTTGCTCCGTGCGACTGCCAAAGCTTATTATGTGGGAGCACCGAGCATGCAAAGTTGGGAGGCAGGGGTACAAGACTTTGCGTTCCTAGCTGGAGCCTCAGCACATGGCCTTGGCCTGTGCAGGCCTGGACAGCTTCTCGGCAGCATCCCACCGATGTTGCGTGCACGCCTTCTTGAGAGTGAAAGTCCAGAGTGGTGCTCTTGCTATCGCTTCCGAACGTTTGAAGCTCTACACGTGAGGTAGCCTTTGAAACAGCGTGGCGGTCCGAAGGCCTTGGTCTCCTCCGGTCTTGCAAGGCGCTGGACTGCATGATAGCAAAGGGCGACGCCCTAAGCCCCAAGCAGTCCAAGCAGTTGCAGGCCCTCCTGGCCGAGCTTTATCCCGGAGAGGGACGCAGTGGTGCGAATAGCGCGCCAGGGCTGATGCTGTGCTCGCACTCAGGAGGGGAGTCAGGAAATTCCGACCGTGGGAGAAGGACCAGCGAATTACACGAACTTTGAGAGTACTTTGAGAACCTTCTAGAAATACGCCTGCTCAAAGATGTGTTGTGGCCAGTTATGGCCCTGTACACTCTTCAACATGGTTCGAGCCGCACGTTGCGCCGGAAAGTGACTCGCCGGTCATGTTCGAACATGAGCTTGCTGAGCCCGAAGGCTTGCAGGCGGCTGTCGAGCTGGACCTAAATGCGTAGCCTATGCAACTATATGGGATATGAAGGACTTTCTCCACAGATGTGCATTTCCAAAGGTGAAAGCCAAAGCTGCATTAAATTCTGCAACCCCCCTTTGGCGAGTGGCAAAAACGGCTGTCATGATGTCCTGAGTGGAGAGGGATCGGGGTAGCGGAAGATCTTTGTGACATATTTTGATTGCATCCCAAGGATCGGAGCTCCCACGCTGCTTGCAGCCTCTGTGCTGCAGCTCTTCACACAGATGTTTTCAGGCCGGTGGCCGACGTAACTTGTGTTCGGCCAGCAGTCGCAACAGACATCCACTCATTGTCATTCTTGGTAGTGGCAGCAGTTGCCTGGATCTCGAGAGTGCGGATGTCATCTCCCCCATAGAGCAATAAAGGCGTCGGCTAAAACAACAGCAGCAACAGAACCAGCACAAAAATCGGCGGGCAGCCTGCGCAGTTTGGGGCAGCCACAAAGCGCAGGCCTATCTTTGGGGCAAAGTGAGACCAGAGTCCGGTCCTCCCCATCGTCCAGCAGAGGAGCGAAAAGGCCCCCGGCTGCTGCTGGATGGTGCTGGGGGTTTAAGGTTTTGAGGGCTTATGGTTTTTGAGGGTTTAGGGTTGTTAGGGTTTTTGAGGGGTAGTGGTGGCAGCGGTCGTCGTCGTCGTCATTTTCCTCGTGATCGATCGTGCAGTTGCTGTTGCCAGTGCTGTTGCCGGCCTCGCACTTGAAAGCCAGTCTAAGAGGGAGGCTGCGTCAGAACATGGGCTTGGTGCCTTGAGCAACACCGGGCGCGAGGCCGGAAACTCGGACGCAGATGCCATCGATGTACACTCCTACGACAGAGTCAGGCCACCAATCTCAGAAAAGGGAGGCTTTGAAGAACTGAGGCCAATAGCCAAGCACCTCCATGAAGGAATCGCCATGGTGTGAGCGTGTTTCCACACTACTTTCGGCTTGAATTCGTTCACTACCCCATTGAAGTTCCAAGGCGAGTTGGATCCATGCGAAAACCTCCAACCTTCCCTTGCCGCGATGATTTTTCAGTGCTCCTGCTCTGCTTCATGGCGGCAGTGGCAGAGTATCAATCCATTCATTCTTGTTTGTGCGGGTCTTGTTGGTCGGGTTATGGGACATAACGAAGCAGTGCTCGACCGGCTTTGACAGAATCTGGCGGCCCTGGATGGACCCGTCTCCAGCCAAGAAGTCGCCAGTTAAGCATTCCCGGCAGCAGCGGTGGCCGCCCGCACTCGCACTTGACTGCGGTCACTTGATCGTTTCGCTGGTGCATGTATCAGCTGAGTCCGATTGTGAACATCAGGATCAATGTCAAGCAAGATCTTGGTAGTCAACTTATGTGCTTACCAAATATAAGTATGTGGTGGACCCGGTGGAAGACCTCGCTTTTTTTTATATTTTTTATGACTGTAATGATGAAAATACTTGTGCTCAGTTTACTTTCTTCCAAAGTGAACAAGGTGCGGTCCACCAGTGCTGCTGTGGCTCCAGCAGATCGCTTCCTGCTCTGCCTGGCTGACCTTGTGGAGATGTGCATTGAAGAGGTGACCGGGCCGTAATTAGGCTGAAAAGCCTTACGGAAAGCTTTCAGTGCTCGTATTTTAGCCTGCTTAGATGCAGTGTGTATGCATGATGATTTGGTCGACATTGCCATGTTGGCCCCAGGAACCACTGAAATCAGGGTGTCTGCCCTCTTTCAGGGTAAATTGATACTTCAGTGCTTTTTGGGCTGAAGCTTCGGCGTGAGGCGGGCAGGAGGGCATGTGCACTGCAGCCCCTTCTCAAAAAAAAGTGCTTTTCGAGAAAGCAGTGTTGCTGTAGCCTGCTACTCTAAGCGTGGTAGCTGTCCTGTTCGAGCTTACAGCAGTCCAGCGCGAGCCTTTCGCTTGCGCTCAGCATCGCGCTCCAGCGGACTCCAGCACAGAACAGCCTGCAGCAAGAGCCCCCGATTGCTGACGGTTGTCCGTGAGGATCTCGTGAAGCGCTTGCCCCGGCAGACTGCCGCCTCGCATGCCATGCATGTGAAGCACAGAGATGCACTTGAAAACGCTGATGTGATGCAGGCTGCAGGGTCCTTGCAACATCCAGGCTTTTCCCCGTTCCAGCCATTTCACAGGGCAGCTGGCGGTCGCAGGAGTGCCCGAGAAGTCGCACTGCAATTCGGAGACGGAGGAAGAGCTGGAGCACGGCTTTGGGGTCGCACGACACGACGCATGCGCACTTGCAGAAGGCAGCCCTCATAGAATTGATGTGGGCAGAACATGTGCAGACCGGCACCCGGAAGAAGAAGACAGAGTCAGCTTCAGAGCAAACCTGCTGACCCTGCTTCTTGAAGTTGCTTCCGCCCCGGAGACAACATCGGAAGCAATGCCATGCACAGGAGGTGATGCTGTCGTCAAAGCACTTTTTCCGTTGAGTTTCGGCTTTTCTGGACCATGCCAAAGAGCCCTAGCACGATGCGACAAGTCAAAGCGCTCACGAGTCCTGTCAAGCTTCGGAATGATGCTGTGGACCTCTTGAGTGGCCACTGAGGCAGAGGGCGGCATGCCCGCGCATTCGGATCCATCTCCGGAGCCCGTAAACATCCGGAGCCTCTCGCGCTTGGCGCGCGTCCTCCTGCAGGCTGCAGAGGGCTCCAGTTCCTGCGGCGGACGGGACGGACCCCAGAGTGACCTATTATAACGCATGGCATCGAGTGGAAAAGTCTGGTAGGCCTTCTTCATGGACCCTGCCCTCCTGGCAGCGGCAGCTCCAGGCCAGATCGTGAAGCTCCGGTGATACGGCCGAAGCCGGCCAGAAGCCCCGCTGCCCGGCAGGCTCAGATGCTTTGGCCGCGGGAGCGTTCTCTGGACCATCGGATCCGGACGAGAAGCTCGTCAAGTTTACGGACCTTTAGGGGGTTTATGCTCCAAACATCTGTTGACCATGTCCTACCTCTCTTTTTCAGCTTTATGAACCACCAAGGTTTGTTCCGATCTCGGGTTCGGGCCCGCTGCGGAGGCGCATGGTTTCTTGACTCTTGCAAGCATCCTCCAGGTCTTTCGGCCAAACACTTTCATCGAGTCGTTGCCGATTCATTCATTTCAAAACGACCCAACCAAAGAGGACACCCACGTGGTCCGGTAGCATCCAAAGGCCAGCTAAAGCCGCGAGTGGCTGGCACAAATTCCTAGCTCAATAATGAACACGGAGCGGTACAGCTGAATCATGTTAGGCATCTCCCAAATCCGGCAGGTCCTCGAGTTGCGCACAGCATCCGCAACTTCCGCGACGGTCAGTCGACACGCAAACCCAAGAGCGGCTGAACCTTTCGACTGTCCCACTGCCGTACCGATGATCACTGCTGTGTAGATAGATGCCCAGCAGCCAATACATAAGGGGGGACTCGAAAGAGCAAGACGATCCAGCTTATTCCGACTGAACATGCGGCGCGCAGCATATCTCTTTAATCTGTGGAGTGAACTGGACACGCACCTTTCGATGATACAGAAACAGCATGGCACAGCTGCGCCTGCACGTGCAGAAACACCTTCTTGCACGACACTGACGCCATGATGCGACAGTTTTGCCACCACGCCGCCCTCAACATTCCTTCCATCTCAAAAAAATGCTAGGTCCTGACGACCTCATTTGCGGGCGTCCATGCTCGTTAGAACTCTGCAGGTTTCGCAAGTTGTGTGCGAGAGCATGTTGGATGCTCGAAGAGCTGGCGGTGGCAGCACAGCGACTGCTGGCTTCGGAGCATGGCCGAGTAGCTTGCAGGAGCCTCGCGTTCATGGAGCAGTCCCCGCTGTTGCAGCCCTCTCAGAGACTGGACTTGCAGTCTTTGCCTCGTTGAGAGCCGGCGAGAGAGGCAAGTGGTTCAGCGACGGCTCTGCTCCGCGCACTTCGAGGCCGCTTCTGCCGAGCTTGGCTGGAGAGTGTCCGGGGGGGGGGGGGGGGGCGGCCCGTTGTCGCCGTCGGTCCGAGAGATCAATAATACAATTACAAAGTATAATTAACTAGAATACAATATACGTGATATGATATAATATAATATAATAATAATATAGAAGAATATAGTAACATGTTCAGGATGTCGAAGGCTCCACCGAGCAGCTCACGTCACTTGGCTGAAACTGAGACTCGTCATGCGTCATGTGTTCCGTGCCCAGTGACAGTGACTTGTGAAGCGCATGCAGATGTTCGCCGAGGCACTTCGCACTCCGAGCTCTGAGAGTGCTGTGGTTTGACCTGCGCAGGCTTGCATAGTTTGTGTGTAAATGCGTCTACCATTCATCTTCAAAGAACACAGCTCCTCGTGCGAAGAAGGTGAGCAAAAGCTTTCAGATCGCTTGGGCCAGGTCGACATGCACGTTGAAGCGCATCCCCTGTGATCCCCAGGAAGGCACCACGCCGGGGCCCGGGCTGCCTCAGCCTCCGGTGACTCGAGTGTCTGTCGTTCAGCTGTAGCCCTGATTCTCTCAAGTCTTAAGGCTGTTGTGCCTCCTCATGAAGCCACTGAAGCTGCAGCTCTGCTGTGACTGTGACGCGCAGCTGGCCACTTTTCCCTACGTGCGTCTGGCTTGTGGTGCGCAGGCAAGGTGACCCACTGCGGATTTAGAACAGTGGAAGAATCACCTTGAGGCGATAAGCATCAAGATGCAGAGCCCTAAACCCCTGGAGCTCGGATGTCGCGAAGCCATGCCTGCCTTGCGTGAGTGCGTGAGTCGAAACCCCTGTAGTCACCGAGCCCTCATTGCCAGAAGCCCTGTAGAGCCAGCTGTTTACCATAGAGTCCATAGAGGGCTGATGAATGAAATAATCGACCCCTGTGAAGGTCACTGTCAAGGGCGTCGTCATCTCCATCGAAGTGGTTGCAAGCACAACTGGCATGCAGCTGCGTGGTGTGGACGGTCTCAACGTGGTTGTGCCAGAGCTGGAGGTGAAGCTAAGCCACATGGATGCAACCGGAGGGACTTCTACTTGAAGCCGATTCATTGAGATGGGTTCCCAGTCAAAGCAGAACGACGATAGCAAGGCGACGGAAGTCGGATTTTCAGCCTTTTTTCTGATCTCCCTGCGTCCTTGCTTGTATCTCGATTGCCATGAAAGCGGTTGCGGCCAGTGCGAAAGTGGAGCCTTGGGCGACACCCGGCATCTGAATAGATCATGGTTGATTTTGCTGGGAGCTTCATAACCCGGGCGTAGAGCATGCCGGGCATCCAAGGTGATGCGCCGCTGCTGTCCAGGCCTAGCAGCTAAACAAAATAAGCAGCCGAGATGGAGATAAAAATCTATTTTTGATCCCTTCGAGAGATAGCACCAGCTACTACCATGCCAACGAGGGTACTGTCCACTGTTGTTGGTGCCATGATCGGTGTTGTTCTTGGTTATGTGCAAGCAATCAGCAGAGATTTGGCTTCCAACAGGATCGCAGTCTCGGCAGTGCTTGCCATATTTCAGACCACGCTGCAGGACGGTAAGAGGCATTGACCATTTCGGTAGAGTTTGGGCTCCCATCAACGAGTTCTCGGCCCTGGCCATCAGCTTCCAATTCCGGGTTTGAAAAGCTTCTTTTTCTGCTGGAGTCGCTGCTGGAGGTTTGGGATTTCATTTCAGTTGCTGAGATTCAAGGCTGATTAGGTTTGCACGGGATTGAGGAGAAAGGCGAGAGGATTGAGACCAGGCCTAATGATCTAATTATCGACTTGTGTGCTTCGATGCTTCGCAGCTTTGCTCTCAGCGTGAAGGGTGTGCAACCATGGCAAAGCAGGAACGGTTGCAGCAGCTGGGTAGTTTGGTCGAGCGCCTTCGACGCAGCCCGGCATTGTTGCCAGGAGAAGCTTCCGTTATTCAGAAGGAATTGGTTAGCTTGGCAAAGAGGTGTTGGGGAGAGGATGAGGAAGACGACGAAGAGAACGAAGAGAACGACGCAGAGATGCGCAGTTTCGATCGGCTGGAAGAGGCTTTGCTGAAGCTCCCAGAAGCCAAGCAGCAGGCGATTGTGGCTGCTTTCCGACCTCTTCGTGCTGGCGTTTCAAGACGGCTTTCGGAGTGGACGAACGCCCTCAATGACTTTCTCAGCGACGCGGGTAACCAGGGTGGATCACAGGCGCAACATCTCGGAGATCTCCTGCGGGAGGTCGACAGCTCCCCGCAGTCCAGATGGTACCGGCAGTGTCCCAAGCCTCGCGTGAAGGCGAAGTTTCTGATGGCCATTGCCAGCTTGGCACGTGCTTTGATCCGTGGTAGTCCGTTACTGAAGCCGGTGGTTGCTTCTCATCCAGCCGTGCTGTCGCTGGCCAAGAAGATTGTCAGCAGACTCTTCGTGCTTCGGGAGCCTGGCTATGGGGATACTTTGGAGAGGCCGGCTGGGAAACTCGCTCCCGTGAGACCTTTGTGAGAGTGTTTTCGGCGTTCTAGGCTTGACTTCTGTTGGGCCGCTAGAAGCGCTAGACATGTCAGTGTCTTTGTGTGTCTCTGTGTGTCTCTTTCTGTCTCTGTGTGTCTGGGGTTCAGGTGGCACGAGGGCAGGTTGGCGGTCTACAATGCGACCATCTCTCTGGCTGCACAAAGGGCGGCAGAGAAGCTGAAGGATGACCTGCAGGTGTCCCTGGTGTCGGCAGTGAAGCGCTCGGCCAACCCTTCTGCGGAGGATGGCAAGGCCAAGGCATCCTTGCAGCTCCAGCTGAGAGGCTGGCCGATGTCAGGGTGCCCTTTGGCACGTGCTCTGCTGGAATTCCTAAAGTCACGGGCAGCCGAACTGGGAGATCTAGGACGGCCCAGTTTGCGGGAGTGCCCACCACATGCGCTGCAACCCGAAACCCTGCGGCAATTGCTATCACGCCTGGATGCGTTCGAGATCGGCGGTGCAGATGGGATTGTCCGTCTTCGCTTCGAAGCAGTGGCCGCCTTGGCCTTCAAGGCCGTGGGGACCAAGCCGAAGGCAGGCTCTGTTGTCCCTCCCACGACCAAGGCCCAGATGTCTCAGATGGCTCAGATGGGCAAACCGAAGCTCGATGGCTCACTTCCGGACATGGCAGACATCAAGATCGATTATTCAGATGCCAACTTCATGATGCGACTCATCAAGCGCGGCCTGCGTTCTGGCCATGAGGAGTGGCGGCAAGCTTGGGCACAGTTTTGCTGGAAGAAGAATCTGCGGACCAAGCTGTCCGTCAGCAAGAAGATCAGCCCTCCAAAAGAGGCCTTGGCTGCGTTTTTGGAAGCCAACCTCCCAAAGCTCCGGTCCTCCTTAACCTACGAGAAGCAGGGATCCCAAACCGCCTCCCGATCGCGCTCCGACTTCGAGCGCCGTCGAAGGCGGGAGCGGGAGCCCACCCCCCGGGAGCCCCCGCCACTCTCGGAGTCCTGGTCGAGCTCCTTCGAGACGGAGTCCGAGCGCTCGGAGCGCTCCCGGCGCCGCAAGAAGCGGCGGAAGGAGAAGAAGGGCTTATTGGGCTATGCTGATTTCTTTAACAAGTCCAAGCACATGACCCCGGAGGTGATGATGATGAGAGCCCAGATGATGGGATTTTCGATGGTCATGGACAACCCCCTGGCGATGATGGGCATGAGGCCTCCGATGATGACGCCCTCCATGAACCCCATGTTGCCACGCCCCGAGACACCGGGCCGGCCTTATGCCGGCCATGTGGCACCTCCACCGGCTCCACCTGCTCCTCCCGCTCCGCCCACGGCTCTGCCAGCTCCCAGTCCTCCCGGACCGCCTCCTTCCGCTCCGGTCTCCAACTCCAAGCCCCCTCTGCCCAAATCGGCTGTGGCTGCTGCGCGCAAGCAACAGGAGTCGACCATCGACATGGACGATCTATAACGCAACTTTCGGGCTTGCATGTCGGACATTGGTAGGTCTTGGCAGTGCTTGATGGCGCCTGTGCCTTGCATTGCGCGGGCTTTGAAGCCGATTACTATATGAGTCGTCCAGGCTGCATTGGCATGCATCACAGAGGTAAGGTGTTTGCTTTCAGGCTGGGCCGAAGAGTTCAGGTTTCACCGACAGCAAGAAATGCCTGTCCAGCGAGTACACGTATGTTCCTGACATGCTCATTCGCGTGGCGTGTCTGCGAAGCTACAAAACAGGCTCAGGCCAAGATGCCACCCTTGTTGCCATTCCTCAGGAACCCTCCGGTGTACATTTTCTCGCCTCGGCAGCTCCTGCACCTCCCAAAAGCCTACTAACCTCCTGCTCCTCCTCCTCCTCTCCTCCTCCCACTGCTCTGAATTGGAGTTTCTTTGTGCCCTGCTTGAGCTTTCTCAGGAGCACTTGCAGCGGCAGCTGCAGAGAATCCTCGGACGCCTTCTGGAGCGGGAGCTGCTAAGGTCCTCTGCATGAAAGAATGTACGTGCAAGTCTTCCCGGAATAGACGAATGGATAGGTATGTGCGAATACACATATACAGAGATTTCCGTACGTGCACAATACGTGAAGAAACACTGCATGAATGACCACACTAAATGGCGAAGCAACATGATACGACACAAGAATGTAGATACACGTTCACGCTGCTTTGTAGTGCATCGTCTTGTTCCATGCTGTTTTCGACGTCACGGTGTACTAATATTATTCTGATTTAGTCAAATCGTGGTGGACTGCCTGATGTTCTTCATTTATCTGCTTATCGACCTGTCCACTTCATGTCTCTATGTATGCATCTATCTGTCGATGGCTTTGTCTTTTCTCACGATCTTCATGGAACATGATTGCATGCATACATACATACATACATACATACATAGATGCAGCGCACACACACATACGCACAGACACACTTTCACTTGTACATCTGCCCACCCACAGAGACACATCTATGCATCCATGCATGTGTGGCAGAGGCTTGCGAAGTGCGTCGACATACACTGAGACATGTGTGGACAGAGAGCGAGAAAGAGTTCTCACACCCTCTGAAAACCCCATGAATTTTGGGGGGCCAACTGGCCGGGGGGTTTGACATACCCCTCATGCCCCGGGGAAGAAGTTTGTTTGTGTGTGTTTGTCTGTGTGTGTGTGTGTATATGCGCGCTTCACTGTGCACTCTCATGTATACCTTTACGATGGAAGGAAGACCCCCATGGCGTTCCATTAAATGTTGTTAGCTGGCCGGTACTCTCTCTGCCTCGCCAGGTGGAACGGAGGCACCTGGGACTTCCTGCGGCGGGTGGTTCCCAACGACATGCTTGATGAAGCTCTGAGCTGGCTGGATGAACATATCCCCCCGGAAGGTATTCCTATCTAGGTTGTAGGACGCATAGTGTTCGTTAACGACCTGTGCCGGCAGCACTGACATGCCCTCTCCTGCGACACCAGTGCTACATATGTATAAGGCATGCCTGACTTGAGTGCCAACAGCAGCGGGATGAGGGCGCATGCCGTGCATTCCGTGCACTTCTGTTGCAATGGAAAAGATGGCTCTCCGTGACTTATGCCTCATGAATGCCTGGCTTTGCATACACAGCATACACCTGCGTCGCTGGTGCATGGTGGCAGGTTCGAGGCTGCCGACTTCTCGAGCTTGTCTGTGAAATCAGTTCTTTGCGGCTTCCATCCTTCGACCCTTAAAGGGTTCGTCCGATCGGGAAATGCAAGAGCTGCGTCAGTACTGCATGACTTTGCGAAAGCAACATGCGTGCGAGAGAAAGTTGTTTTTACAGCCATTGGTGAGACCACATGTCGCTTGTAGGCAAGTGCCACACCCAACCAACAAGCTGATCGAAGCCGTTTTCAAGGTAGTTCACTAGTTTGAGGCCTTTCAGAATCTGGCTGCCTGGCACTTAGGGCATGTCTACGGCGTTCTTTGCTTCTCCATTCCCAGACACTGTGAAGCTGATGTTATCCGCGAACCCGCTGAGGCCATGAGCCTAACCTTTGTGCAGGGCCTTCCTCTCCAGGGCGTTTCGGCGCCGGCTCTTTCGAAGGCTGGCAGGGTCCACTCATATTCTATGCTCTTGCTCTTGCTCTTCAAAACTATACTAACCCTAAACACTAAACCCTAAACCCTACTATACTTAAACTGTGCTGTAAATACCATATGTTTTGAATGCATATTATCTATCTATCTATCTATCTATCTATCTCTCTATCTATCTCTCTCTCTCTCTCTTCTACGTCTCCTCCAGGCTCAGTCGACTCCGATCAGGAGTGAAGGCCATGGAATGGGCACCGGGACCCTCGGCTGACTTCTGGTGCCTTTTTGGTAGAAGCTCTTGCGGGTAAAGTGGATACTTCCGGTGCAAAAGGAAGCATAGACCAGATACCTCAGCATGACCCGCATTCCTTAGTTCGGGAGTATTGCAACCTGCAATTTTGCAAGCCTTGTTCTGCTCTTGCAAACTGTCTGCAAGTTCTGTGCAGCGTATATGAATACTTCGTAAGCTTATCTTCGGAGCTTGGCGGCTGCCAGGTTTCAGATGTTACCTGATTTCTGCCCAGCAGCAGCTATCTGCATTGCTTTCTCATGCTTCATCGGAGCATGGGCGAAGGTCGTCGGGATACATAGGCCACAGGCACTAGGAGTCTTCCCCTGATCTTTCCTTCTGTTTCCCTCGTCTACCGGCCCTTGGCGCCGCGCATCCCCTGTTGAGCATGGTAAGCTACCTTTGCCCAACGCCTGGCCTACCCTGATGCGTCTTGTGCCCGCCTGTTGCTGTTGCTGTTGCTCTTGCTGGCTGTGTTTGATTTATCTGCATGTTCTTCGTCGTGTTCTTCTTTTTGGCTCCGTCTTCTTCACTGCATGCTGAGCTAGCATCACTGAAGCTCCTATGTTCAGGACTGCCCTCTGCCTCGCCTCCGCCGGCGCGGTCGCCGCCCGAAGCCGACAAAGGAAAACAGCCATCAAGGCGGAGACTCGCACAAGGAGACTTTCATCAATAGGCCCTTAGAGGTTTAGGGTTTTTCCAGTGGAGGGTTTGGGGGGTGCTCCCTTGTTCTGCGGTCTGTCTGCAATGCAGAGGCAAACCTTCCAGGTTCAGGTTTCGGTTTCAGGAGATCCTCGCGACTTTTAGGCGGTGGGTTTCGGCTCTTCCAGGCTGGGATTAGACTGGCGCCGGCGCACTGAGCCCGCCAGGACGGTAAACCCTGCCAACAACGAGCCGGAGGATCCGAAAGACTTCCCCAAGCCATCGATGATCGACAAGACGGCTTCCTTGCTGCAGTGGGGTATAGGCATAGGTAACTACGGTAACCGGGTGTTTCGTATGTGAGCTTTGTATCCAAGCTCGGCCTGATCCGATATCATGTGAGACTGCTCAAGTTACAGTACCAAGGACAACTACTTGGAGGGACAGGCGCTGTCAAGCAAGATTGCCGGCCTTAAGGGCAAGGGTGAGTCAAAGACGGCGACTGTTCTGAATTCATGGCGTGCAGGGCACCATGAATTGCCGTAGATGGCAGCCTGTGACGAGTGGACTGCTCAGGTCGCGATCATCGGCGGCGGTCTCTCAGGCTCGTGGTACATATGCAATGCAGTTTGTGCTTCTGAAGATAGGCACCGTCTGCTGTGCAGGCCTTGCGTGTGCCAAGTACCTGGTGGACGCTGGCCACAAGCCCATCGTCTTAGAAGCCCGTGACTGCCTGGGCTTCTTGGCTTGCACTGATGCTTTCAGGACGTAATCGAACCAAGAGCGCACGACCAGACTAGAAAGCAGCTTATCTTTCATGCAGAAGTTGTTCTGTCATGGGCATTTCAGGTGGCAAAGTCTCTGCTTGGCAGGATAAGGACGGCGACTGGGTTGAGACAGGTCCCGTGCCCGCCAGATGACTGGCTCTGTGCCTGTGTAGGTGGCTCCATGCGCGCATTGTGTGGTGTCCTGCAGGCTTGCACATCTTCTTCGGTGCTTATCCGAACATGAGCCTTTTCGGCAGGATGTCTTTTGCAGCTGGCACGTGTGATCCGACGGAGCCATTCGGATGAACCTGACATTAGGATGAACCTGTTCAAAGAGCTGGACATCGAAGATCGGCTTCAGTGGAAACGTCACCAGATGATCTTCGCTATGCAGGTGCGGTGAGGGGACTCGCACGTGTCCTGCAGGATGCTCAGTTTTTTCGATTCAGAGCAGCCCAGGAGCTCCCGGGTGAGTTCACGACCTTTGACTTTCTCGAGGGCATCCCGGCGCCTTTCAACTTTGGTTTGTCTATCCTCCTGAACCAGACGCCCGTCCCCAACAGTCTGGGGAGAGAGCAGCTCGCTCGCTCTCTCTCTCTCTCTCTCTCTCTCTCTCTCTCTCTGTCTGTCTGTCTGTCTTTCCGGCATGCACATTCATCATGCCCGCAACCAGGAAGATGCTCACACTTCCCGAGAAGCTGCAGACAGCTCCGGCCCTTCTGCCGATGCTGGTTGAAGGCCAAAAGTTCATCGACCTGCAAGATGAACTCTCTGCGACCTGGCAGGAGCACCTAGCAGGGTTGCCATGGAAAGTAATGCTTTCTCGGCGTGCCCAGGTCTTCAACTTCATGGAAAAGTACGGAATGCCTGACAGGACCCCGCGTATTTCTGGCAACCGGATAGGGCAAAAGCCGAAGCTCCGGCGCAGGCCTTGGCCTAGGCCATGTGACCTTCCCTAACACCAGGATCAACACGGAGGTGTTCATTGCCATGGCAAAGGCCCTGGACTTCATCGACCCAGAGAAGCTATCCATGACAGAGGGGGGGCTCAGGGCCACAAGATTTTTGCGGCTTCCGCTCTACTGACATGTCTTTGTTGTTGCTTAGGCTCGAGCTTAGCTTGACTAGTGGGGATCTTCGAGATGGCTCTGAGGGCCTTGCCCAAGGTTACAGATCTGCCATTGAGTGTCGCAGTCTTGGCTGGGGGAAACAGATGTCACAGCACGGATGCACTCAAGTGTTAAGGATTGCCTTCCAAGAAGGCAGACAGAGTGTCTTGAAGAAGACATTCCAACGGTGGTTCATGATCGAGTCTGGAAGCTTGCGCCCTAGAGGCTACAAAAAGGCATTCTATGCAGCGAACGACCGGGGCCGTGCATGTCATTTCCTTTCAGGCTACGCCACGGACTTGTTGCTTGCACCCAGGCCACATACCAGGAAGCAAGTCACCAACGAGATGGTCGGAGCACATGCTTCAGCCAGCCACGGCCTTCCATGTAGAGGCTTATCAAGATCCACTTGGAAGCTGAAACTATCGACGTGTGACCTCCTCCTCGCAACTGTACACCGTACCAATGAAGAACATTATTCAGGAACAGAGTAGCTGCTTTCATCGCTGCCCATAGAGATGAAAGCAGCTACAGCTACGTTGTTCATGAATGATG
Source organism: Symbiodinium necroappetens (assembly GCA_905231915.1). Lineage (NCBI taxonomy): Eukaryota > Dinophyceae > Suessiales > Symbiodiniaceae > Symbiodinium > Symbiodinium necroappetens. Next base: position 11,254 of record CAJNJA010013742.1, on the reverse strand, counting down.
ACGACCTTCAGCATTGGTACGGTGTACAGTTGGGAGGAGGGAGAGGAGGTTACATGCCGATCGTTTCAGATTCAAAATGGATCTTGATAAGCCTCTACATGGAAAGCCGTGGCTGGGTGAAGCATGTCATCATCCTTACCATGCACTTGAGAACAGCCTACATTAATTGCAGTCCAGTTCAGACCGTTACCGCCATGCCTGCTTTGCGAGTGTGTGAGTCGATATGCAGTCCAGTGGCGGATGTTGCAGATGAGATCGTCCAGGCGCTCAGAAATTCTTCGTTTTAGGCAGCCTCTGGGCTGTATGCAGGATGACGTCACAAATTCGCGGGCTCACCTTTTATCCGCTACGTGACGGCCTTGCCTTCGCCAGTGACTTGTACAACAAAGTGCAAGATCAAACATGAATGGTGGTCCGTCGAGCAGCCGTCTCAGGCTAGACAAGATTTCTTGTTGGCCAGACAGAGCGAGGGACAAGATTCACTGTCCTGATTTCGAGCCCTTCCTTGAGATGAAAAGCCGTACGAAAGCAGATGGATGAGGGTATTATTGCATACGAAGCAAGCACTACTTGCAGGGAAGACCGAGTTAGAGGAGCAAGCAAAGTCTGCACAGCGTGAGCTGCAGATCGAGGAGGCTGAGCCGATTGCTGACAAGGGTCAACAGTGGTACCCGATGCCGCTCGGAGCCGGAGCCAAACCCCGAGCCTTCAAAGCGATTGGGATGGCTTGCTACAAGACGGTCGCCGGTGACATTATTGAGCAAGAGGACCATTGCATTGCCGAGCTAGAGCGGCAGATGGATGAGAAGAACATTGAAGTTGCCACCGGACCTCGCCGGCCAGTCGCCATCTACACGAGCACCGTCGCCAAAGATGAGCCCCGTACATTTTCACTTAGTAGGAAGCGCTTCCTGCCAAAAGAGACCTCTCCTGTGAAGATCAACAAGACTCGACAGCTAGGTTGCCGCCTCATGTGATGAATGCCGATCGGCAGGCACATCAGCTCTTCCTGCATGTTCCGATAGGCCTGGGTTGAAGGCTGAGGGTTCATGCTTGCGCATCCGTTAAGTTAATTTCATCTCACGAGCAAGATCACAGGAGTCTACTCGTCTAGTTGTGCGGCCATGCGTTCAAGATTGCCGCTTGGGGTCACGTTCAAGACTGCTGCTTGGGATAAAAAATGGTTGTGTCCTTGCAGCCCGGAAGCCCAGATATATGACCACAGCCGGTGCAGCCATATACTGTATCCGTGTACGTATTCCCGAAGCCCCGAAGCCAGATATATAACCACAGCCGGCACAGCCATATCCTCGCTTTTGCACACAATATATACATACAGTAGAGTCCACTGTCGTAGGACCGTGGTGCTCACGGCCATGAACCGGTTCTTGAACGAGACGGACGGCATCCCGACCTGTTGGACTTAGTTGTGCTCGGCCTGGGGTTTTCTGCGTGCCCAAAACTCCTGCAACGTGATACGGAAGGGGCTTTTGGGTCAAAGCATTCGAGGCCTTCAGATGGCTTTCCTGGATGGAAATCAGACGCTGCGACTTTGCGAGCCCATGAAGCAGTATATTGAGGCAAGGGGTGGCCAGGTGCTGCTGAACAAGCCTCTGGCCAGCACCCTGCACAAAAAGACAGAAGACATATTTTGCCGAGGGGGGGTACAGTAGAGTTCGTTTGACGGTTGGCTCGTTTGGGACGCCGGGTTCGACTGGACTTTGCCCAGGCATCGAGACCAACGAGGATGGCTCCGTGAAGCACTTCCTCATGCGCGACGGTGAGAAGGTGGTCGCTGACGAGTACATCTCCTCGGTTTCCTGAATAAAAATTGGTCACCGGCATTCACCGGCTCAAGATGCATTTCCGCTGGCCTCGCCAAGATAAGGTCCCCTGCGACATCATGAAGCGCATTCTTCCAAAGGCTTGGTCCACGGACCCATTCTTCCGGCAGATAGACGAGCTGGAAGGCGGGTTTTGCGGAAGGAGAGTCCTCAACATGATTTGAACAGCCCTGCTGTGAGGCATTCCAGTTATCAACATCCATCTCTGGTTTGATCGTAAGACCCTCTGCTGCACTTGGTTTGCTTCCTGTCTGGAGGGCTATTTCCAGTTCTGGAGTTCTGCGGTCAGTCTTGACAAATCCCTGTGTCCGGCGGGTTTGTCGAGGCTCCTCAACGTGAACCACCTCTGCTTTAGCAGAAGTCCGCTCCTGTCTGTGTATGCGGACATGAGCACGTGTTGCAACCTGGTTTGCAGAAAGTGAACACAGGAAGCCAGTTCTGTGGCGTAGTAGAGGGCAAGCACTAAACACACCTGGCGGGTCAGCTGTGAGAACGTAAGCCCTAGTGTCATGGTCTTAGATTGGTTCTCCTTGCTATTGTGCATGTGCTCCTGTTCGCTGCATTTGTTGGATTCTGTTGAGCCTTGCCTGCTGCTTGCGAGTGTGAGGGTTGAAACCCTTAACCACACAAGGCCGAGCGACTCAGTCAGTATATAATACAGGAGGCAAGAGATCCACTCTGCAATGTGGCTTCGTCCGTGCTAAGTAGGAGGCAAAGCCCTGAACCTTCGGCAAGCCTGGTGAATGTCTCCTGCACGAACCGAGGCAAGGAGTACGAAGACCAGGCTCATAGCATTTTCTTTTGGCTGGGTATGCACGAGAACGGCCCAGGAAACAGTGCAGCGACCATAGAGGAGTTAAAAATTGGTACCGCCCTGGCTTCTGAAATGGGCTTGCTCCTTCCAACCTGACAGGACAAGTCGATGCTCGAGCTGGTCTTTGCTCCCTGCTCGCCAATCGCAGGTGGCAACACAAACTGGACTCTAGCATCGCATAGTCACGCCTGCTTTGCCTTGTCTCAAAGATGAGTGCGGCTAGCATTCATTATCACGTCTTGAGCCAAGAAAGATGCACACTTAGGATGGGCAAGAGCGATCAGGACATCGTCGACGCCACCATGAAGGCGTACACGAGTGTTATTACTCCACGTCGAAAAGTTGTGTTGGGGAGCTCGTTTGTCCTCGGATCTTCCGTTTGCGGTAGGTGTTGTGTCGCGCTAGCGACTTCTGGCTTCAAGTGCAATGCCGTTGTCAGTGGTGCAGATTGTCTGCCGTGGATCATCTGACGCATGGAACCACCAGCTGTTTGCTGGATTGCTCCGACAAGCCCAACCCGTGGCACATGTACATCTTGACAGACACACATACATATACACATACATGCATACATACATACGTTCATACATTCATAATATGTGGTCACATAACATAGCAAGGAAGCAGGCAGGCAGACAGGCAGGTAGGTAGATAGCTACGATATACAAGCACACACGCACACAGGCACCATTCATGCATACAGGCCTAACCATGCACAAATGCATACATGCATGCATACACACATACGTACATACATACATGCATGCATGCATGCATGCATGCATGCATGCATGCATGCAAACACACATACATGCATGCATGCATACATACATACCTACATACATACATACATACATACATACATACATATGTCTATATGAATTATATGCATATACACATATATACATATATAAGTATTGTTATTATATTCATATTTCTCATGTGCATAGATGTACATATGCATGGATGCATGCAGGCATGCATATGTACATACATACATA
>CAJNJA010013741.1:0-12526 GCA_905231915.1 Symbiodinium necroappetens | reverse complement strand
GCCCCCCCCTGGCCCCCCCCTGGCCTCCCTGGCCCGGGGCGCCATTTCCACATGGTACTTCCTGCCGCTGCGCCGCGAGACACCCTAAACCCTAAGTCCCAAACCCTAAACCCTAAACCCTAAGCCCTAAGCATTTAAACCCTAAACCCCAACCACGAGACCCAAACCGCAAGCGGCACCTGAACCTCCAAGCCTGAGCCCCTAGAATAGAACCCGAAAGTACCCTTTTAGGGGACCTTTTTATAGAACCCTAAAGGACCCCTTTAGGGGACCTTTTTATAGAACCCTTAAAGGACCTTTTCAGGGGACCCTATGAAAAAGAACCCCAAAGCTCAACCGCTAGAGGCCCCACTTCTCTCGGCGGCGGAGGGGCCAAAGCCCGGTGGGAAGGGCGCCAGGGGAGGCCCGGCCTTGAGAGTTGGAGCTCGAGTTCGGCCGCCCTTCTGGCTTCGGGTTTCGGGTTTCTGGTTTTCGGGCTTAGGGTTTTCGGGTTTCTGAGTTTCGGGTTGTGGGTTTAGGGTTTTAGCTAGGGTTTAAAGCTTGATTAGGGGTATCATGCCTAGTTTCTGGGCTTCCCTTTTTGGGATTCTACTCGTGCCCCAAACTGAAAGCTCTGAACCCCCAAGCTCCCGAGCCCCGAAGCAGCAACGTAACAAAGTATACGCAGCCCTAGCTTAGGCTTAGGGGTTTAGGGTTTTGGGTCTTGGGTTCAGGGTTAAAACCAAACCCTAAAGCACCGTAGAAAATCCAAAATCCTTCACGATTTGATGGCCAGGCATGGTCTTTGAGAACGGCGGCCGCCAGGGAGGCGGGAACCGTGGGAGTTTCTTCGAACCAGGTGCCCTTTTTTGGGGGTTTTCTCACGTTATTACTTACGGATCTGGCGAAGCAGGGGCCTATACGACTCCCATGCCCCAAAAGCTGTCGATGGATCCTGGATTCTGGAGAGGTTTAGGGCTCCTTTTGGAGGCTGCTGAGGGCTGCTGTTGAGGCTTGTGCCCGGGGTTTATAGGGCTTTGGAGCTTTAACTTTCGGGCTTGGGGGGTGGCAACAAAATGAGTCCCCTGAAAGCCAAGGATGAAGGTTGGTGCGTTGGTCCAGCCGTTCGGACAAGGGTAGTTCTCTAAAGTAGGGCTCCTTTTAGGGTCCTTTCTTGTTTTTTATATAAGGGTGCCGTACTATATCGGGGAACCAAGAAGGGACCCTAATTTAGAGAACTACCCATACAAAAGGGACTAAACCACTAAATCATAATAGTTTAAGGTATATTCCTCAATCAAGGGACATCGGGTTCTCTGGGGTCCACTGGTTCTGACATGCCTAGATGGCGACGGCCGGCGCGGTGGGGAGCGTGGCCGAGAGCCTGCTGGCCGCTACCGGCCCGGAACCCCTGGGCTCAGGGCTTAAGGATTTCGGGATGTCGGGTTTTGCGGTTCAGGGTTTGAGTTTCAGGGTTTGGCCTTTTGGGTGTCGGGTTAAGTCCATGGTTCCATGATCAGCAGCATCCCTGAGCCTTAGTCTCAATCTCCAAATCTAGCCCTGATCCTATTCTGCTTACACTTTTTCTAAAACCTTTTAAGGCTAAACTCGGCCAAACCCCCTAAACCCTACCCCTGATTGGGCCCCTCATCCCATTCTTCTCAAACTTTTTACTTGGAGGCGAAGAGCACCAGGCCGCTAACCTTCCAACTTCTGCCTTCCAGCTCAAACCCTGCGCCCCAAATCCTAGAACCCCAGAAACCCTAGAAACCCCAAACCCTAAAAGCCCTATAAAACATGAACCCCAAGAGCCCCCAAAGCCCTAAACAAAGCCTTCTAAACCCAAGACCCCAATCAGCGAGGTCAAGGAGCCGGGACCGGGACCGACGTGACCGGGACCGGGACAGAGACCGCAGAGATCGGCGGTGAAAGAAGGGCGCCGGTTTGTTTGAGGGTTTGGAGTTCAGGGTTGTGTTTAGGGGGTTTAGGGTTTTAGGGGTTGAGGGGTTGAGGGTTGTAGTGAGGGTTTGGAGTTCTGGGTTGGGTTTAGGGTTTAGGGGTTTAGGGTTTAGGGGTTTAGGGTTTGGTTGACTTGAGGGTTTGGAGTTCAGAGTTCAGACTTCAGGGTTTCAAGGCTTAGCGTTGTTGGGCCAAGACTTTAGGGTCCAGGGTTTAGGGGGACTGTTTGGAGTTTTGTTGCAGAATGAACCTAAAACCAGAAACCCCTGAACCGAAGCCCTAAACCGAATTTCTGCGTAGTGCTTCGAAGAATTCTTGGATTCCGACGATTTAGGGTGCAGAGGCTTAAATCCTAGACACTAAGCCGTGAAGGGGTTCAGAGCTTGGACACCCTAAATGTTTGAGTAGAAGAGGCGGAGAGATGAACCCTGAACTCTAAACCCTTCTAGCTAGCCCTAATTGCACCCTCAGCCAAACCCCGGAACCCCAAACTCTAAGCCCTACACCGTAAAAGAGGCTTAACGTTAAAAGAACGCCGCAACCAATTCTTCAAAGGAGCACCCCTGAAACGGACCCTTACGTGGCAGGCCGACATACCGATCAAAGGCGGCCGCGGCCACGGGGTACGGAGCGCTGGACACGGCAGGCCCGGGTCTCTTTGGATCCTGGCTTCAGGCTTGGCGCCCTACTTGGAGGTTCAGGGGTAGTTATATATAACTACCCATGAACCTCCAGGTAGAGGATTCCTATGAGTCCACAAGGGGTTCAACAGGGCTTCGATTTCCTGGTAGTGGGGTAGGTATGCTTTAACCTCTTTTTGCGGGTACTATGAGTCCCAATCTATTCCCAAAAAATTAACCTTGAATTCTCCAGGATACTGGACAAGTAGGATAATCAAGGGTTCTATTGCGGTGTCAGGTCTTTAGGAATTTCGGATGCAGGGGGGGTTCTAGAGCCCTAAGGGTTAGGGCTTAGGGTTTAGGGTTTGTTCTAGGGGTCGCCATGGTCTTTTGGGTCGAATGTAGGGATCTGAAGAGATCGAACCCGGTTTTTTGGAGGTACTGGGCTGGAGCATCAGCGGTTGAATCTTTGGGGGTTTGCAGTGGGTTGAAGGGTTCAGGGCTTTAGGGTGTAGGGTTTAGGGCTATAGAATTTTACCAGAAGCCTAGTCTAGCTTGCTCCATTTTACATCGTAAGGACCAGGCGCTGAATCCGAAGTTATCGAATTCAACAGCCGCGAGACCCAACTTAAATGCTGCCGCCCTAAGATCACAATATGGGCATGAATAAATAGAACAGTGAACTACATAGTAATCGCACGGACCTTACATCGTCTCAGTGCCTTGCATGGACCCGTGGAGCAGCTCTGTCACAACCATGCCGGTGCCCGTGTGGCTGCTTCACGAGATCTTCTTTATGCTGGGGTCGAAGCTGCCGGCATTTGTGTGGACAAGCCTTGCCCATGGCAGTCCCTTGCTGCTTCGTCCTCTCTCTGAGACAGAAAAGAAGCGAGGGGTGCCGCCAGCGAGCTTGGCTGGTGTGGGGCCATGGTCCGACGGGGTTCCTTTCAACGAGACCGAAATCAAGCTCCTCTCGCCAATAGTGCATCGGCTAGGATTTCAGGCGGCACCAGATGTCACCATCAAGACTGTGTGATGCTCGTCATCAAACGGTCGCTGGAGATCCTGGCGTCCGGCAGAATGCCGATTTGCCGTCATCGATGGCTCCGCTTGGACGAAAGCCGATGGTCGCGGCTCGCGTGCCACTCCCCAAACCCCAGAAGACTCATCGAAACCCTCAGCCCTCAAGCCTAAATCTTGAAACCTGAACCCTAAAAACCCCTAGGCCAATGCAAAGACCCCCCCTTGTCCGGTTCCGAACCACTGCCTGAAAGCCGCGAAGGCCGACACAAGCAAACTGAAAAGGCCCTTCAAGCTCTTCAAGAGGTTTGTTTTTAAGTCAGCCCTTGCAGGGAACCCCTTCCTCGAAAAAACCCTAACCGCAAAGCCTAAACTCGAAACCCCGAAGCCCTGCACAACCCTCGAAAAAAGGCCTTCTAGAGCCCCCGGAAGACTTCTTTTAAGGAACCCTTTCAGGCACTTTTAAAGCTACCTTTAAGCCCTGCAGCCTCAGCCCTGCCCCCACCAACCCAGACCCCAAGGCCCAAAACTTGAGCGTTTATACAGGGTTTGGGGTTTAGGGTTTGAGGGTTTAGGGTTCAGGGACCCCAAGCCCTAAACCCCTAAACCCTTGAGCCCCAAGGCCAAACTCTAAAAAAAGATAAAGATTGAATTTCTCGAGCCAGGCCTGAAGCTTCCTCCCGCAGTGGTCCGCAGCGCGGCTGCGACCAGGCCGGGTGTTCGGAGAGCCCAGGGTACGGGGTTCCTGTTTGGGGAGTCTTCTTCAGTTACCATAATAAAGATACCATATATTGTTTATACTAGAGATCCCCATTGTGGATCAGTTAACATAATAAAGGTACCATATCATTTATGCGATAGATCCCCATTGTGGATAAGTTACCAGAATAAAGATACCATATATTATTTATACTATAGATCCCCATTCATGTTAACTCTAAATAGGATCCCTTAACAAGAACCCGGGTTAGGCCCACGTAGCTCTCTAAGTTGGAACCCCTGCTTCCGAACCCAGAAGAAGGCGGCGATCCCTTCGACAAGGGCCCCATTTAGCGAACTACCCTTGTGTTTTGACTTTAAAGGGTTTAGGGTTTAGGGTTTAGGGATTTTTTTTTGAAGATTTTGGAAAGCCCTGTCGTCCAGGGCTTGGGTTGCTCCTCATGTCACGGATTCTGCGGGATATCCGAAACTCAACCCCCAACCCGTAAACTCCAAACCAGTAAACCCTAAACCACCAAACTCCTGAACCCTGAAGCCTAAACCCTAAACCCCAAGACCACTGCACATTAAAAATAAAATCCCAAACCCTAAACCCGTAAACCCTAAACCACCAAACTCCCGAACCCTGAAATCTAAATCCCAAGTCTCAAGGCTTCACTCCCGACGCCCTACATCCCGGAGCACGGGTTCAGGGTGTGGGGTGCTGGAGAATCTCTTGAATGTAGGGGCCTGAATAATAATAATAATAACAATAATCATAGTCATAAAAATACTACTAATAACAATACTAATAGTAACACTAATAATAATAATAACAACTGGAATAGGGTTCCGGGGTCTATTATGCTCTAGTTTACAATAAAGGAACCCCAGCACCTTATTCTAATTATGAAGGCCCTTCTATTAGGGTGTAAGGTTTAGGGTTTACTGAAGACGGTATGGAACCATGTGGATAGCTGTATAAAATTAGACTCCCTTTTAGGGTCCTTTGTATAAGGGTGCGGTACTATATTGGGGACCTAAATAGGGACCCTACTTTGGAGAACTGCCCGTGTAACTGCAGAAGCTTGATCGATCCTTACGAGAGACATCCTTAAGACCGCACGAACCTCCCCTTGAACCCCTACGGAGAGCCCCTGATAGAACCATGATGGAGCCCAAAAGAACCCTGAAAGAATCCCAGGAGAACTGCCCTTAACACCCCAGGCCCTCAACCCTAAACATTGGATACTGCCCCCACTCAGCAACAGTTGAGTAATTATCATAATATGGATATAAAAGGCCCTTAATAGTAGCGCTAATATAGACTGTTACTGTATGGGGGCAGGACCCAAGGTAAACCCTAAGCTCCTAAGAAGAACTGTCCTTACAGAGCACGATTCTAACCCGCCAGGCTCAACAGTCCAGAGCGCGCAGAAGCGCAGCAGCCGCCTCCGGCGCGAGGCTAAGACGTCGGCTTAGGGTTTTGGGGGAAAACGTTAAGGTTTTCGGGTTCAGGGTTAAGGCTCAGGGTTTTAGGGTTTCGGGTTCGGGGTTCAGGCTTTAGGGTGGTTCTGAGTGCTATTGGGGGTGCAAGCCGGGTTTGAGGAGGTTCTATAAGGGTCATATGAGGGTTCTATTAGGGTTCTATGGAGTCTGAGGGTTTCAACCCCAAAGCCCCCTAAAACCCTTAAATCCCTGATATCACCCTAAACCCTTTTTATCTTTGGAAGGCAAATGCACCCCGGAGGCTTCAATAACTTCAAAAGGCCTTCAGGCGAGGGTCCGGATCTAGTGTGAGAGTTTCGTCGCCTGGACCCACACCCGGCACCATGCCGTCTCTACACCGGTAAGCCCCAAACCAATCTAAACCGCTCCAGCCCCTAACAAAAAGCCCCAAATCCTGAACCCCAAACGCCCGCCGAGTTTCGCCCTTCGCCAGAGATGAGGCTGTCCCCCGTTTTGGGTTTGGGTTTTTTTCGTTTTGGGGGTCAAGGTTTTCAGGTTTCTGGGGCTTTGCGGGTCTAGGACGTCGAGATTGGGATTTGAGTATATGATTTCGGCTTTCAGTAGGGCAGGGAGGGTTTAGGGTTCAAGGTGTGTGGTTGTGAGCCAGGCACCTGCCAACTACCCGCCCAACTCTTTGCACCTGAGCCCGAGAGCCCCGGGACCTGCCAAAGGATGTTTAAAGGCGCTGGGCTTAGGGTTTAGTTGGGGGGGTTTCGGACCTCAACCTTGAGCCCTAAACTTAGAAAGCTGAGCTCCCAAAGCGGTTTCTAAGCCCTAAATCCTGAACCACGAACCCCAGAGTCCTAAATCCTTAGCGCCCAGACAGGCCCGGACGCCCAAGCACCTGCCCTTCAAACCCTGAAGCCCAAACCCTAATCCCTAATCCCTCAACCTTAAACCCGTAATCCCTAGAGAACCCCCTTTGGAGGCCCAGCTTCCGTCCGATGCCCACCTCGCCCTGTCCCGAGTTCGCGCAGTTCGACAATGGAGGCGAAACCGCGGGGTTTTGTTGGGGGTTGAATGAGGGCCTAGTAGTAGAGTAGGTAACCTTTAACCCTTTTTTGGGATACCATAACCCCAGAAAGTGTCCAAATATACTCCCAAAGGTTGATACTGGACAAGTAGGTTTAGATGTTTAAGTCCCACTGCTATTTTGGGGGTTCCTGATTAAGGCTTCTTCAAACACTAAACCCTAAACTATTCTAGAATTTAGAGTTCTTCAAACCCAAAACCCCAAACGGGTTCCTTACTATAGTTCTGATACCCCCAAACCCGATTCTAGCTATAAAGGCTTCTTCATTATTCTAGAGTCTAGACCTAAACCCTAGACCCTAGACCCTAAACCCTAAACCCTAGAGTTTAGAGTTCAAAGTTTGGAAGGTATGGGTCCAGGGCTTGGGGTTTTTGAGCTTCGGGCTTGGGGCCTTGGTGGGGCCACCGAAACTTAAATGAATCCTGAGGGTTGAGGATTTAGGGTTTCAGGGTTGAGGGGGTTGAGGGTTGAGGGTTTAGGGTTTCAGGGTTGAGGGTTCAGGGTTTAGGGTTTCGGGGTTGAGGGTTTAGGGTTTCGGGGTTGAGGGTTTAGTGTTTAGATTTTAGGGTTTCGGGGTCAGGGTTGAGGGTTTAGGGGGCAGGGTTTAGGGTTGGGCAATTCGAGGTACGTCTGTAAGGGGTTGCGCCTGCTGGTGAGTGAGAAATGCAGACCGCACGTCTTTGTGCTGGCGCTCTCGTTTGTGGAATATCTTGTGCGAGAGCAAAGCACTTGAACACAAAAGCAGGAAACCAAGACTCTACCCGAAAACCCTGACCGCTAAGCCCCGAAGCTTGCCACAAACGCCAAGCCATGAAGCTTTACACCTGCCGACGCTCACGCCCCAACTCCCATGTGCTGTCGAAGCTTAAATCGTCAAAAAACCGAAGCTGTTTTTGTCTTGAGGCTTCTCTTGCAAGAGCCCTTAAAAAGGAGACCCACATATGAAGCCGACATGTGAGGAACATCAGAAGCACAGCTTATGCCTACCCTAAATCCTAAACCCTAAACCTTAAACCTTAAACCCTAAACCCTAAACCCTAAACCCTATGTCTAGGGCTTTAGCCTTGAAGCTGTGACTTGGAGCGCTCCCTCTCGCCAGGCAGTCCCGAGGCTGGGGGGCAGTGCTTCGATCGTTGGCATATGGGGGGTCTCCGAAAATAGGGTTTAGGGTTTAGGGTTTGGGGTTTAGGGTTTAGGGTTTAGGGTTTGGGGGACCCCAATATAGTACCCTAGATAGTAGGATCCTGATTCAAGGACACCAAAATAAGGTACCCCTTATGTTCGGAAACTCCCATATGTTGGTAATGTCAAAAGTCGCGAGAGATGCTAGCCTCATGAGTAGCAGGCTTTAGGCCAACTTCCAAGTCTCTAAAGTTGAAATGGGAAATGGGCTCCATCGGAGTTTCCTGCAGTTTCGATCGAGTATTTTGTCATTCTGCCTGCGCTTTGGGTTTGTCAACATCGAGAGCCCTCACAGAACCCTTGCACCTTGAAAGCACCCCCATAGAGCCCTTGCAGCCGCAAAGAACTCTCGTAGAAGCCCCTAAACCCTAAACCCCGGCCTTGTAGAAACCTTAACCCGGCACCTCGGCAGAGAGACCTGCCGGCCTGCTTTCGACAGGATCAGGGGGCTTGGTCAGTAGGGTTCCACAAAGCAAGTCAAGGAGGGCTTGACGAGGAATGCATAAAGGCTCTTTGAGGGTAGTGAGGACTAGGATCACGCGATTTTGGGCACTTCTCGCCCACATACGAGCTACTTACTGCGTGCACAGGTCAGGTCCCCTAAGTAGATGATGCAGTTTCCGCTGGCGTTGGGGCTGAGCTAGGGTGACGTGTTGCAAAGCTATGCCGGGCATGTTCAGAGCTGCAGCATGTGGTTGTCAGAACAAACTCCCCAGATGAACCCTACTAAACTCCGGAAAGGCCGCGGGCTGCAAGTTCCCCCAAGCGCAAATCCATAAGGTTGACCCCAAGCTGCAAACTCTACTCGTAAGGCCTGAGCCTGCAACCCTAGCCCCCCAACCTTGAAACCCGAAACCGCCGAGTCACCACATAGCCAGGAGACGCCGAACGAAATCCCAACAAAGCATGCAAGCCCCCAAAGTCTAACTGGAGGATCAGGGGACATAGCAGTACAAGTCAAAAGCAGAGTTGTGAGCAGGATAACCCTACTGAACCCTATTGATGGATACTTCTAGCTCTACACTTAGAACCTTCTTACCAAGTCCTCTGATCCTTAAAGTGGGCCGGTGTTACTTTGCCTGGAGCTGCCGCGATGGCCCTCTTCCAAAAGTATCCGGGCAAGAAGGATCGAGCCCTGCCAGCTCACCATAGAAGCCTAAATGATTACCGATATGATGCTGTAGGGTTCCTTAATATAAGGGGCCTTAATAATTAGAATAGGGTTTGGGGGTATATTATACTATAATTTGTAATACGGAGCCCCCCAGAACCCTATTCTAATTATTTAAAGGCCCTACATTAGCCCTAACCCTAAACCCTCAACCTCTAGGGTTCCTCATTGTAACTGTACGAAAAGGGCTGCAAAACCCTATTCTAACCAAGAAGGCGGCGAATTTCGGGAGTTGCGGGCTTCAGAGCCTGAAGGTTTGGGGCTTACAGGGGGGTTTAGGGGTTCAGGGTGTTAGGGTTTCGGGGTTTAGAGTGTTAGGCATTAGGAGTTGAGGGAGTTGGGATAGTGGGTTCAGGGCCGTTTAGGGGTTTGAGGGTTTGGGGTTTGAAGCTTAGGGGTTTTTAAGCTTAGGGGAGCTCAGGGGTTCATCGGTTTAACGGCCCAAGGCCTTACGGAATGCTTCGCCCTTGGCTTAGGCCCTCTGCCAAAAGCCGAGGCGTCCCAAACTGTTAAAGCCCGATTCCCTAAACCCCAACGTGTCTTAAACCCTAAGCCTAAACCCCAACATGTCCGAAACCCTAAACCCCAAACCCTAAAATCCTAAACCCTGAACCCTAAACCCTAAAATCCTAAACCCTAAACCCAAGACAGACTTTTTGGGGCGAGCCTTGATTACACAAGAACTCCATCCCTTCTCGAAGGGCCTTAACATGAGCATGCCTGTTACACTGAGCTTGTTAAGGGATGCTGATGAGTCATAGGTGAGCAATAAGCACCCTAAATCCTAAACTTAGCCTAAACCCGAAGCGCTAAACCACAAAAAGCAAACATCAGACGTAGGAAGACCGGTGGTTCTCCCCCCCCCCCCAGGGACGCCGTCCGGCCATAAAGGTTTAGGGGTTTAGGGTTTAGGGGTTTAGGGGTCTAGGGTTTAAGGGTATAGGGTTTACGGGTTTAGGGGTTTAGGGGTTAGGGTTTAGGGCTTAGGGTTTAGGGCTTAGGGCATATAGGGCTTAGGGTTTCGGGTAACATTGTTATCCTCATACCCCTGAGGTAGAGTATAAGGAATCCCAGCAGTGATCATCCCGAATCCATGTTCCAACTTTCTGCGGTTCACTGCAACTCCTAGAAGTACAAGGGTCGGAATGACCTGCTTCTTCTAGAGAACCTCTGAGTCCTTATTCGGAAACTCCCAATGTATGGGTTTGAACAAGTTAGCGCTACTATCACCTTCTGGTCCCTATCTTTTAATTCGGGTTTCTCTTACCCAAAACCCTAAACCCAAAACCCTATTCTGATTCATGACTGATCTTACCCCAAACCCAAAACCCTATTCTGATAAATGACTGATCTTACCCAAAACCCAAAAACCCCATTCTGATTAATGACTGATCTTACCCCAAAACCCTAAACCCTATTCTGATTCATGAGGCCCCTATAGTCCGCCCTTGGGTTCCAGGCTCCGAGCTATGGGTATAGCGGGTTAGGGTTTAGGGTTTTCGCTTTTTGTCTTTAGTGCTTGGTCTTGAAGCTAGGTCCGGTTTCGGCTCGAAAGCACCTGCGCATACAGGGCCTTCGAGTTTTTAACGAGCAGAAGCTGAACAGAACCCGCGACCCTGAAATGGAACTCAAATTCCCTGAACCTTAAACCCTTTAATGAACCCTAAATCCTTAAACCCCTTAATGAAACCCTAAATCCTCAAACCTCAGCCCCAAAATGAAACCTATGCCCAACGCGCCGCTATAACAGGACCGGGCGGGGGAGGAAGCCGAGGAAGAGGGCCTGCTTGTGGCAAGGGAGTCCGCCATCTTCCGGCTCCTGAAGGCCGCAGGGTTGAGGGTTTGGGGGTTTGGGGGTTTGGGGTTTAGGGGTTTGGGGGTTTGGGGGTTTGGGGTTTGGGGTTCAGGGTTGAGGGTTTAGGGTTGGGGGTTTAGGGTTTAAGTTTAGGGTTTAGAGCTGGGAGATTACTGTTTGAGGCTTGTGCGACGTAGCAGGTTTCGGATTTGGAGTCTGGGGTTTGCGAGCGTGGGGTACATTGGCCTGTTGGGATTCTAAGTCGACGGATTCGGTTCAGAGTACCAAAGAAACCCCAAACCCTACTGCAATCTTGCTGCCAAGTTCCATGATCCCGAAACCCCCTACACAAAGAGCCCTGCACTTTCAAATGGACACCCTCAACCCTTCACCCTGAACCCGACATCCTAAACTCTAAACCCTAAGCCTTTAAACCCCAAGCCCTAGGCCCTCGGAAGGCCTGAACCCAGAGACCCGAAGCCAGAGAGCCTTCAGCCATGTCGCATCCTAGGGGTTTAGGGCGGGTAGGTTTGTCCCTGAAGCGACTTTGTATGCTCATGCCGAGATCCTCAAACTCCGCATCTTCCCCGAAACCCGCAGCCTCTAAACCGTCTAAACCCTAAGCCCTGAGCCCTAAGCTCTAAACAGTAAGCCCTAAGCCGCTTTGCTAGGCGAGCTCGCTTCACTTCAGTTCTTATGCCTTCCGGTCGGCTTTCTTCGAGCGGTGCCTGGACACCAACGTGTCCGGAGCTCGGTGGATGAGAGCTTCGTCTGCAGGGCTCCTGCTGCAAAGCTTAGACTGAGGGGTTAGAGTTTAGGGCTTAGGGTTCAGGGGTTTAGGGTTTAGGGTTTAGGGTTTAGAGTTTAGGGTCTGGCCCAAACCCTAAACCCCAAATCCTAAACCCCTAAACCCTAAACCCCTAAACCCTAAACCCCTAAACTCTAAACCCCTAAATACTAAAGCCTAAAGCCCAAACCCCAAACCCTAAACCCGACCCACCCTCCAGACCCTCCATGTCCGAAGTCCCGTCGGCTGAACCCGAAGCGCCAGCCAGATACGAAGCCCGCGTAAACTGGGTTCTTCTTAGGGATTAGGGTTTAGGGATTACGGTTTAGGGTTTTGGGTTAGGGGTTTTAATTTAAGGTACCAGAATAAAGAAGCCATATTATTTACTAATAGATCCCCATGATGGTAACTTAAATAAAACCCCTTCACAAGAGCCCAGTAAAGCCCCGCAGAGACACATCCTAAATAAAACCCCTTCACAAGAGCCCAGTAAAGCCCCGCAGAGACACATCCTAAGCCTCCCAACCCGGATAAAGCTTGTGGAACCTTCCTAAAAAACCCAAAAATTGGAACCAGATAAACCCATATCAAACCGGCATAAAACGGCATGAACTCTCTGCGTTTTAAACTTCTTTCAGGCTTCAAAGCCCGTCAAGAGCCCTAACCTTCAGCCCTGACTCTTAACACCCTAAGCCTCAAACCCTTAAACCCCAAAAACCCCCCAAAACCACCAAAACCACCAAAACCCCCAAACCCACCCCAAACCCACCCC
>CAJNJA010013740.1:0-12526 GCA_905231915.1 Symbiodinium necroappetens | reverse complement strand
GTTTAGGGCTCAGGGTTTGGGGTTCAAGGTCTAGGTTTTAGGGCATCGCGGTACCGGAATTAGGGATTAAGGTGGTGTTAGCGAGCTGAGTTGAAGTTACTGTAGCCCAAGGCTTGTCAAGGTTTGTGCAGAGCGGTTGAGAACATAGTTTAAGTCACCGCCATAGGCATATGTAGGTATATGTATAGCCGGTCTTGCCAAGGCAAGCCGGTAAGGAACAACTTTGTACCATGTACTTCTGGATCCGTCAAGGTAACTAGTTCATGGTTGAGATCGTAGTAAACAGTCCATCTTCTATTCCTTCTTGCATTTAAGTAGCCATAAAAGAACGAAAACAACTGCTAGACCCTAAACCCTAAACCCTAACCCCTAACCCCTAAACCCTAAACCCTAACCACTAAACCCTAAACCCACCCCCCGAAGTTGCTGTAAAAGAGCAAAGGCTCCTGGGATGCTGTGGAAGATCTGCAGAGCCATCTGCCAGCGACCTCCCTTCTCGCAGGCGCTGACCCTTTGCTTCCAGGAAGTCTAGGATTTAGGGTTTAGGGGTCTTAGGGTTTAGGGGTTTAGGGCCTTAGGGTTTAGGGGCTTAGGGTTTAGGGCTTTAGGGTTTAGGGGGTTCCCTGGATCCTAAGAAACCAAAATTTCTAATTAGGGCTCCTTATGAGGACTTCTTTCTATAAGGCCTTAAGTGAACGTATAGGTTATTCCCGGTTCAGGTAGAGTTTAATGTCACAGAAATCGTGCGGTTGCGAGCAGTTTGGGTATCAAGCGTTTAGGATTGCGACTGCCAATGATCGGCAAGCTGTAGGATTTGGGGAATAGTTATTCTGTGATTTGGCTGTGATTCGGGTCTGTTGTTTGCTGTGATTCCCTTACCAGGAGCCTTACCACCTGTGATTCTCTCGTGATTTGGCTGTGATTTGTCTTGCGCTTTGGCAGTGATTTTGCTGTGATTTGTCTGTGATTCGGGAACGTGCCTCCGCAGCCAAATCACAGAATCGGAGAGCAAGGGCTGAGGGCGACGATGAGGGCTATCAGGAGGTGGCAGTGATCCTGCTCTGGGTTGCTGCCATGGGAGCAGCAGTAGCAGCAGTAGCAGCAGCAGCACAGCAGCCGTTAAACAAAGACCAAACAAAAACATGGAGAAATAGTGCTGCTGGCAGGCCTCTAGACCCTAAACCCTAATCGTCGCAGTCGTCTTGGAAGTTGGGGCTTGAGTCAAGGTCGTCTGAGAGCCATAATCCATAGCCCCATAAAACCCTGGGGCATGAAAATCCTAAATCTTAAACCCCAACCTCCAAAACCCCAATGTCCAAACCCTAACCCTAAAGGCTAAACCCTCAAACCCTACACCCCAAACCCCAAAGCCGAATAAACCCCTAAACCTCTGAGGCTCCTTTGGCGCTCATAGTATTTGTCTGTGAGCCTTCAACACGATCGGTCCTGAAACCTGAAAACCTAAAAACAAACCCAAAATCCTAAAACCTCACAACCTCCATGCTTAAGAGAAACTGGACCCAAAGCCGAACACTTGAATCCCAGATCCTAAACCCTAAGAGTACTACTAGCCGAAAACGATTTTCTTGCAGGCGTTGTATTTGGTTCCCTTGAACGTACTAGAAGGGTTGAATCCATTAAGGGCTCTACAAAGGCTTAGCATAGGGTCTTAGCAGGATTCGCTTTGTGGTCTAGAGGCCTCGTGCAACTAGACAGAATACACAATGCCCTCAAGTAGCTATACAGGCACCCCATTTGAGGGCCAACGTTATACGAATGAGGTAACACATATAGCAACCGTTATGCGGTGATAAGGGATCCTAAGCGCACACAAAACGGATCCCTCACAAGAACCCCTTGCATATGCTCGGACCCATCGTCGGGAATCGATGGACCCTCATGGTTTGGGACTTCAGAGGCAAGCGTCACGGAGCCGAAAGTGACGATGGTGGGGGCGAGCTTGGCCCGTGGAAGGGCCGAGAAGAGCAGCAATGCCTGTACTGAGCTTCATTTCTATAGCAATGTATCGGTTTAAAAGAAAGGCTTGAGTCTGAAGTGGTTAGGATTTGAGACTTTGTGGATGAGTGATTCAGGTCTCAGGAGGCTTCGGGGCTTTGGGGTTTATAGGTCCGGCCTTCTAGCGCGACAACACAACGTGAGCCAAACATACGCTCCCCGTGATCTCAACAGGTAGGTTTTTCACGACTGTCCACAGGCCCTGGGTTTCCAGGCCCCTGAACCTGAACACAACCCTAAACCCGAAACCGTGACAAGCACAAGCGACCTGCTGCCACTTCCCGGCTTTCTCGCATGCGGTGATGGTGGAGTTGTAGCCTAGGTAGGATAAAGAGACCGCATTGCAGCACAGTCCATGTAGACACCTGAAACATAAATCCTTTCTTGAAAGGCTCTAGTAATTCTAGTATTGGGATTTCTATTGTACAAGCCATACCGTTAAGAGGGAGCGGTTTCTTAACCAGGGGCCTATGTTGTTAGAAGGACTGCGCCCTAACGCTGCCCCAAGGCTCTAACATCGTGCTGGAAGTTGAGGCAGTGGAGGGTTTCGAATGTAGGGTCACAACATGCTGCAATCCCTTAGATTACCCTTGAAGTGGATGTCAACGCAGTCAAGCTTTCCGACATGGGTAGAGTAGTTAAGCCAGCTGAAAAGATCTCGAAAAGTCTGATAGAGCCAGGAGTGCCCAGCGTGCACTGGGACTTCAGGTCTTTGAACAAGTGCAGTGTTTGGGTCTGGGCTTCGGGGTTCGCTGTGGTTAGCAGATGTGATTTTCAAAATCACCCCTGAGGCATCGAACAAAGGAGAACTTAACGCAGCTCTGGCAAAGCACCATCTAACATCGTAGAAAACATGAAGGCAATACACATCTCCTTAAGCTTGATTCTTACGCCCAGGAAAGCAAAGATAGGGGCCTAAATAATTACCATGTTGTTTTGGGGGGTTTCCTTACTATACGCAAACTACACCGGGCCCCAATCACCAATATTCCTTAGGTTCCTTCTTATATTTATACAAACCCTATTCTAACCATTAAGGCGCCTATATTACACCTAGCAAGGCTAGGCTCAAGACCTGGAGCCCAATCTCGGCAAAAAAACCCCACACACAAAAACCTGAACCTCACAGATTCGTTCCCTAAACCGGCTGCCCTAAATCTACTGAAGTTACGGCGTAGGGCTTAGGGTCTAGAGTGCCCTGAACCTGCCGGCAAGTGGCTAATTGCATTTGGCGAAAGTTGCGCTGTGGGCATGGACTTCAGGAGGTCCACTGCCAGAGGCCACTGTCCGCCTGTGTAGCATGAAGGTTCATGTGTCTTGGGGTAGCCCAAAAACCTTGTCTAGTATGGTCTTTGGGCCCAAAAGCCTTCAAATATGAGTCCATAGAGCTTAAGGGTAACCTTTTGAATTATAGTAGGGTTATATGAGCCCAAAAGGCTAAAGGTTACAACCTAAGAGCCAAATGTGTGTTATATAGCATAGGATGCCTACTTAATCAAGAGCGCGTGGTATCCCTAAGGCTTCAAATTTTCCAGGTTACACGTGTCTAAATTCACAGAACTGCAAACCTTGAAGCCCCGCACTGCCCTACACTCCAAAACAACAAACTCTACAGCGCTGAACCCTAGGAATAAAGGGGGGGGGGGGGGAATCTGGGCAAGGTTTAGGAAACCCCTAAACCCAAAACCCTAAACCCCTAAACCCTAAACCCTAAACCCTAAACCTCTAAACCCTAGACCCCTAAACCCTAAACCTAATGGGGATATGGTGTTGAGGTCTGGCGGGATTTCTCTTACTGCACGACCGATTTCCATCTACTACCGCAACAAAGCCTAACCCTAAGGCTCAAAATAGCCCAAAAGCCTTACATAGTATGGTCTTTGGGCCCAAAAAGCTTAAAATATGAGTCTTTGGAGCCTTAGGCTAAGGGTCCATGTACCTAGTGGATGTATACAACGGCTGTAAAGTACATTATTAGGAGTGCCTTCACGCTCAAACAAGTACAGCACAGGCACGTGGAGATTTATAACACCCTAACAAAGCTCAACCCCAATAGCAAACCGTAAAGAACGCTGCCCATTCCTAAACCCTTAACCCCTGGGCACAGGCCAGCCAAACCCGTAACCCTAAACCCTAAACTCTAAACCCTACCATACATAGCCTTATTCCAAGGACCCCCTCCCAGGTTTGATAAGTGGAATTAGAAGGCACTCTAAAAGGGATTACACAAGAAGATCTACTTGCTTCCCGATACCTGAAGGGGCAACAAGCTCAAACTTCCAGAACAAGATTGCCTGAAAGAATCCCAAGGATATAGCTTTCGCCTCATTCCTCATGGCCCTACTTACTATATAAGTCCCATGACCATAAATGTAAGTTATGGGTAGGCCTGTAAAGCCTCTCACGCATGTAGATGTATGTATATGTATATGTATCGTATAACTGTATTGCATTGCATTGCATTGTATTGTATGTGTGTATGTATGTATATGTACCTAAATGTATGTATGTATGCATGCATACATAAACATATACATATACATATACATATACATATACATATACATATACATATTACATATTACATATTACATATACATATGCATATGCATATACATATACATATACACATACACATACACATACAGATACAGATACATATACATATACATATGTATATATATATATACACATATGTGCGTGTGTGTGTGCATGTATGTACGTATGTCTGATGCATGTATACAGAGGGATCAGAAACACGAGCCACTCAGAATATGGTATCTGCGGCCCCCAAACCCTGCCAGTAGGGCTCTCGGACCCTGAGGGTGAGCGATTGCATCCAACCGAGCATCCCGAAGGAGTTTACAGGGTGCAGAAGGTTGCACAAGATGAACATCCGGATGAGGGGTTTCGGGCTTTGGTTTAGGATTTAGGGTTCAGGGTTGGTTGTTTTAGGTTAGGTTGAATAGGTTGGTGGACAAGCCGTGAACAGTGCTCGATTGACTGTGCCTTTGGCGCATGAGCTCAGGGTGGCATTGCAGCAGACGATGTCGGGCAACACAGCCTTGGATTAAACTGCGAAAGAGGCCTGAATATATTTCGAACATCGCCGTGGGTTATATTATTACTGTAACGTACTCTATTAGGGATCCCTATATACACAACACCACCACCGAAACACTAAACCCTGACTTCTGAGTATGGCTCAGAGACTGGTTGACGGACAATCCCGCAATCCGGGCCTTGACAGCAAACTCCGTACTGAAGCATCATAAGACATGCTGAAGTCTTCTACGTAGGGTATAGGGCTTCGGCAAAGATGCAGCTGCCGAAGTGGGATTCACATACTTACAGCCTTCATAACTGGAATAGGCTTTGGCGTATGTTCTACCGTAACTAGATCTGAGATCCCTTAGAAGTATTATACTGTTAGACACTGTTCAAACAATTAATGCCGCTAGTGTATGTACTTACAGCGCTACCTGAGCCTCCAAAGAAACTTGGATGACAGATCCTGCCTTGAAAGCTCGGAGGGAGCTACTGTAGGAACCTGATTCAGAAACGCTGGATCCCGGGATCCATATACAGAGCCCTATATTATGGGGGTTTCCGAAAATAGGGAGCCCTAATATAGTACCCTAAATAGTAGGATCCTTACTATAACGACTCCAAAATAAGGTACCCCTTATTTTCCGAAACCCCAACATACCGGGATCCATATACTTACAGAGCCCTAATGCAGACCCAAGGATTCTTAATCAGGTTCCTGTGTTCCCCCAAACTCCAATCTTCCAGTCCGAAATCCTAAAGTCTGCACATTTAAGCTTGAAATCAATCAGCCTGAGGCTGCATAACTTAGGATTTAAAGTTCAGGGATTGGGGCTTATAGGGTCTAGAGGCCAGAGGGTCTTTGAGGGTACACCCCTTAATGGCAAACCCGTAAACCCCGGAACGCGCAAGCCACAAACTCCGAACCTGCAAATCCAGAAAACCCAATCTATCCGGAAACCTCAGACCTTAAACCCGAATCCGAAAGCCCGAAAGCCCCAACACCTGAATCATAGAACCCAAAACCCATGTAGGCAAGCTGCAGCATCGGGCAAGTCGTGGAAGAAGGCCTCAGATCCACTCCGCAGCATGCGAAGATTTGTCTGTCCAGAGAACCCAAAGAGCCGGCCCTGGACCCAGAAAAGATCTTAGGGGTTTAGGGGTTTAGGGTTTAGGGGTTCAGGGGTTTAGGGTTTAGGGGTTCAGGGGTTTAGGGTTTCGGGTTTCGGGGTTTAGGATCCAGAAAAGGTCTTACGCTTACCCTCAATGGACTCATATGTTAAGGCTTTTGGGCCCAACGACCCGATTATATAAGGCTTTTGGGCTATTTCGATGCTAAGGGTTAGGGGTTTTAGGCTTTAGGGTTTAGGGTTTATCTATTAAGGACTTGCCCTAAGCATCTACGTAATACTTCGGGATTAAAGTAGTCCCTGAACAGGTACTTCAGTGCCCAAGTACATACTTTTCTTGTTCATGGACCCTTAGGGCAATATAGGGAAATCATATAACGATACACCCTAAACATGTAGGTCTCGTCGGGTCAGGGAAGTCCGAAAGACTCCCACATCAGGTAGGGGCGTTAACAATCAGAACGCGGTTTTGGGCTCTCCTTTATAGTCCATCTTTCAGGGACCCTAACAGTAATATAGGTAATTATTTAGGCTTCTATCTTGCCCTATATAAGGAATTCTCCCTAAACCATATTCGGGATCCTACTTTAATTTGAAGTATATATTTCTGTAGTAAGAGATACTAGAAGATCTGGATGTAGTCTGTCATGAAGGTAGTTGCGATCCGACGGTCTTTCCCTATGGGCTCAGGACCCAATAAGGAGGAACCACGCATTTAAGATCGCAAGAGTAGTGTTTGGAGGAGTCGATGACTAGTTGTGAAAATGCCGGCGGTCGATCTCCAAATCATTGCCTTCCTCGCGATCCTAAACCACACCAACCCTAAACCCTGAACCCTAAACCCTGAACCCTAAACCCTGAACCCTGAACCCCTTCGACTCCTTGGTACTTGAGCATGGTCTGGGATGTCTTTGCTTGGGACTTGTGTCTCTTGACTTGCCTGAAAGCCATGATATTATAGGAAGCTTCATCGTTAGAATTCGGTGTTGGAGGGGGGAATATTCTAGAATAATTCTATAGGGACTTGTTAAGGGGATATATGGGGATGCTGCAATAATTATTCCTCCTTCAAAACCCCTACATTAACTCATCAAAAGAGCCCAGTACCTTAGCCCAAAAAAAGTTAACCTTTTAAATTATAATGGGTTTATAAGCCCCCAAAAGGTTCAAGGTTACCTACTCAGCCCCTAAGCAAAAGAGCCGAGGAGCGACGGCTTGAGACCACCAGGTGGCGCGGGCGCACGCGGAAATCCCCTCTGTGAAATGCAGCAGGCCGGGCTTGGCTCCTTGGGACTTAAAGTAAAGGTCTCCGGTTTTTTTTTGGGGGGGCTCCTTGGGATTTAATTTAAGGTTTCCGGTTTTTGTTTAAAGGGGTTTAGGGTTTAGGGTTGAGGGTTTTCGGGTGTAGGGTTTCGGGTTTAGGGTGTAGGGGTTTTCGGGTGTAGGGTTTCGGGTTTAGGGTGTAGGGCTTAGGGTTTTAGGGCTTAGGGTTTAGGGTTGAGGGTTTTTGGGGTTTAGGGCCAAGAGGGCTCCGCTCAAGGACTCTGCTGAGGGCACCTTGATGGGTCTCTATAAGGGTGTTGCTGTAACCAATATGTTCAGTTGCTGGTCAAAGGCTGAACCAACGCTAGAGCCCCACTCATTCAATTCTTTAGTGACTGAGAAACCTTACAGATCGCTTAGGTCTTGAGAATTTGGGGTGTCCGGGGTTGAAGTGTGGAGAGTGCCTTTTTTTTACAGGTGTTCTGAGATCTCAGTAGGCTGAGCTGGACCACCGGAGACTTCCTGGGCAGTTCCACCCTAAGGGTCCATGCACCCAAATAATGTGTCTGTGTGTGTTTATATAATTATATATATATATACACACACACATACATATATATATATATATATACATACATACATATGTATATACTTTTGCCTTCAAAGTAGTCTCTATATAGGTACTTTGGGGTCGAAGTATATACTATTTGGGTACATGGACCCTAAGGGTCAGGGCCTCGCTTAGTTCAGCAAGGAAACCTCATCGAAGCCCGAAGCTAAACCTCTGCATCGACGCATGTGCAACAAGAAGAATTAAAATACTCCACCCTAAACCCTGAACCTGCAACAGTTATAAGCTGAAGGAACTCTACCCGCTCCCACCCGCCTCCGAACATTGAAGTTCAGAACCCTACACCGTCACCCCAAATCCCCTTCAGACTCGTTCCCCTAAGGGTCCACGCGCCGGAGTAGTATATACTTTGGCCTTACAGTAGTCCCTGTATAGGTACTTTAGGGCCAAGGTATCTATTATATGGATACATAAACCCTTGTGGACCGGGTAAGGTGGGCCCAGGCATCTCCCATACCCTATCCCAGAGGGTCCGAGTATCCAACTAATCCTGTAGAGGTTTTTGGTACCAAAAACCGTTCAGAGTATAGTATTGGGGACATAAAGCCCTACTGTTTCAGCACTTAGGTTTAAGCCTGAACAAATCTCTACAGCCTTAACCGCAAGCCCTATACGCCACTGGAAAACCTACAAACCCATGATCCCTAAACCCTGTGAATCCGAAATCTAAAGCTCTACATAGCCTAAACCCTAAACCCTATAAACTTGCACAAAACATTAATATAAACCTAGAAGCCCGCAACCCTATAAACCTATAAAGCCCAAAAACCTTCAAACCCTACAAACTAAATCTTTAAACCCAGGGACGTGGCTCCGCTTTCAGGAGGTTCAGCAACTCGCAGACAAGATCGACCCGCTTTGTGGCACGAAGCTCCTTGGGGGGGGGGGGGACAGTATCTACTGTCACATAAGGTTCTCCATAACGGTTCTATGGGGCTTAGGGCTTTATAGGGCTTTTGGGTATTAGGCTTCGGGTGGCGCTTGTTAGGCTTAGAACTTTAGCTTAGGTTCGGGGTTTCCATTTCTACTCGGGCTAGAGAAGGTGCTTCAGGTCCACACCACCCTAAAACGAGGGCTCTGAAGAACCTTGGTTAATGGCCGTTGGGCCCGAGGACCATGCTATATCAAGCACAAAAGGAGGTGGCCACCCTCCGCTCCTCCGCCCTCCCGCCTACTCCGCAAAGGGTCCAAGCAAGCTCTCAAGCAAGGTGAGAATTGGTTCCGTTGATTTGGAATGAACTTTAAATTTTCAATCATGTTGCCGATGCTGCATGAAATTATGAAGTCTACTCGTTATGTTCAAGGATCTTGGAAGATCTAGACATCAATCCCTGAACACCTAAGCCCTTCTAGATCTAATATACAATCCCACCGGTATAGATCCCTAATATAGAACTCCTCTTATAGATCCCGAACATAGAACTCTTATAGATCCCTAATATAGAACTCCTCTTATAGATTCCGAATACAGAACTCTTATAGATCCCTAATATAAAACACCTATAGATCCCTAATATAGAACTCAGATAGATTCGTCATATAGAACTCTTATTGATCCCAAATATGGAACTCTTCTAGAGCCCCAACATAGACCTCCTCTTCTAGATCTCTAATATAGAACTCATATAGATGTCTAACATAGAACTCATATACAGATCCCTAATATAGAACTCCTCTCATAGATCCCTAATACAGAAATCTAAAAGAACGGTAATGAAGAACTCTTATAGATCCTAAAATAAAACTCCTGTAGATCCCTAGTATAGAACTCTTATGGATCCCTAACATAGAACTCCTATAGAGCTCTAATATAGAATGCGTATAGATCCCTAATATAGAACTCATATAGATCCCTAATATAGAACTTTTATGAATCTCTGATATAGGTCCTTCAGCATCGGCAGGGCATCACGCGACGGGCGCTTCCAGGAGCGAAGCTCTTCGCGCAGAAGTCTCCGAGCCGGCTCCTCGTTGCGAAGGGCTTTCAGGTACTAGGCTTTCGGGTCCGAGGGTTTAGGGTTTAGGGTTCTTAAGGGGTGTAGGGGTTTAGGGGTTTACGGTTTCGGGTTTAGGGTTTAGGGTTCAGGGTTAAGGGTTTAGGGTTAAAGGGTTTAGGGTACTAGGGTTTAGGGTTAAGGGGCCTACCAGAACTAGAATTGGGCTACGTTAAAGGTTTCCCGCTGAAGGAGTCTATGAGGGTTTCTAAACAGGGCTACTACAAGGGTTTAATGTACGGACCGACAAGAACTAGAACGGCGTTTTGGGCTCCTTTAGTCAAAGTAGACGTCACCCAAGGAATATTATTCAGGTTTCTATAGTATAGTATCGGATTCCCTTTCATTTCATGCAGGGTTGCTACAAGGGTTCTGTATCACATGGGCCTTTCACAATCAGTGGATTCACCGGTCAAGTAGAGTACGGTTGATGACATAAATCTTGCATTACCAACGAATATACCATAATTCCCATAGTTTAGGGTCCTTCAGGTAATGTCGGATTTAAATTATCAACAGTATGTCGGGAGTCTCTGTATCAGCAGAAGACGAGACCTCATAAGCTCTCTCTCTCCCTCTTTGTGTCGCGATGCTGTATACCCGAGGCCCGAAAAGCCCAAATAGAACAAACAAAACAGAAGAATATCCCTGAACTCCAAACCCAAACGGAACGGACAAACCAAGAAAAACAACGAAACCAGGCGACGAGCCCCAAGCCCGAAACTCTGCGCCAAAGGCTCCACGTACCTATTAGTACATACTTAAGCCTGCATAGGCACCTGAAGGCCAAAGTATATGCTGTATAGGTACATGGAGCCTTATACCGTAAGCCTGCCGGAAGTCGTGTAAACCCTTATAATAAAACCCTTACAGTACCTTTTAAGGAAGCCCTTTGAGGAACCCTTCAAAAAAAAGTACATGGAGCCCTAGTACTAAAAACCTCTAACCCTTCTAGAACCCTTCAAGGAACCCTTGACAAAGGGGAGCCTTACACTTGCTTCCCCAAGGAGCCATGGAAATAGAAGTTTAAACTTTCAAATTACTACTAAGATATCAGAACCCAAAAAGTGTATAGGTTGGGTGTTGGGGAACTACGGTTGATGATCCAAAGCCTGCATTACCCATAATAAGGAATATACCATAATTCCCATAGTTTATAGGGTCCTTAAGGTAATGCAGGATTTACATCATCAACAGTAAGTACAGGGAAGTCTGAGGTCAGCTCTGGGCACATCTTCAGCAGCTGCTGCGCAACCTACAGGAGCGACTCGCGGCTTTGGCTTCTTTTCAGGGATCCTTTAAAGGGTTCTGTCTTCGGCTTTTAGGGAGCTTGGGGGTTTAGGGTTTGGGATTTACGGTGTAGGGTTTGTGGTTTAGGTTTAGGGGTTCGGGGTTCAGGGTTTGGGTTTAGGGGCTTCGGGGTTCAGGGGTTCGGGGTAGGCTTCTATCAGCCAACTGAAGAGAATACACCGGCTACCGGGAGATGCCGAGGCATCTGTGCAAAAAAGCGACATGAACACCCAATGTCTCCCCCAGAGTTCCTCGGCAAGCAGATAAACTACTAAGCAGACAAACCCTAAACCCTAAGCCCTAAGCCCTAAACCCCTAAACCCCTAAACCCAAAACCCCTAAACCCCTAAACCCCTAAACCCTAAACCTTCCTCGAAGGATCAGCTTCAACGGCTTTGGGCTAGGGTGTCGGGTGTCGGGCATTGTTTAGGCACGGTGCATGTCCCCAACGGCAACTTTCCTACTGCCTCTCAGGACCGTCTCAGCGCTGAGGGACTCAAGGGACTCTCAATACATGGGTTGGGGTGTAGGGTTTAGGTTAACCCCTGACCCCAAGCCCGCAACCCTAAAACGAATAAAAAACCTTGAAAAAGAAAACTGCAAACCCCATGAGCCCTATGCTTCTGAGATCTGCTTGTAAAGAAGCCGGGCATAGTCTCGTCAAAACGGCTAATTCTTGACCAAACCTTACTTCGATAGCCCCCATCCTACCGGAGAGGCAGGGTCGACTGATAGTTTTCGAGCGCTTTAGGTTTCAGGGCTTCGTAGAGTTGGGATTAGGGTTTAGAGTTTAGGGTTTAGGTTTCAGGGCTTCGTAGAACCCGCCTAAACCCAAACAACTCTACGAGGGTCCTGGGCCCTAAGCCCTGAACCCTAGGATGCTGCAGCCTGCGCTGCTCGTGGCACTCTGCCAGAAGCGGAGACGGCTCGGCGCTGCATTCTTCATCAGCGTGCAGTGCAGAAATAATAGCCCAATACCCTCTCTTGGCGGGGGTGCTGATATGACCTACGGCAAACCCAAATTTAACCCTAAACCCCTAAACACTAAACCCTAAACCCTTAAACCCGAAACCCTAAACCCCCTAAACCCCTAAACCCCTAAGCCCTAAACCCTAAACCCCGGAACCCTAAACCCCCAAAGAGCATGTATGCAA
>CAJNJA010013738.1:0-12527 GCA_905231915.1 Symbiodinium necroappetens | reverse complement strand
GTATTACTGTATGTATGTATGTATGTATGTATGTATGTATGTATGTATGTATGTGTGTGTGTGTATGTGTGTGTGTGTGCATGTGTGTATGTGTGTATGTGTGTGTGTATGTGTGTACGTATGTATGTGTATATATATATACACACATATTATGTATATACATATGTGTGTATACTTGTCTATATATACATATGCATGTATATATATATACATATATTTATTTGTTTATTTACTTGTAGATATGTATTTATATTATCCGTCTATCTACCCATCCATCCATAAGCGATTGATCTGCAATCCCTGGGCTCCTCGTGCAAAGGGTTTGTGGTGTGTGTGTGTGTGTCTGTTTGTGTGTGTGTGTGTGTGTTCGTTCGCGGGTTGTCCAATAGAGGTTCTCGAATATTCCTACAGGATCTCGGGTGTATACATTCCGAAAGTATTTATACTATACTATGCGTAAGCGGGAGGGTAGTGTGAGGTCTATGTAAGGTAGCTGTAAGACGCTACATGAGGAGCTAGTAACTGGGCTTCTGACGAGTACTGTCTTATTGCTTGTAGTGTTTCCGCGCATGTACAGCAAATCATACTCCAATCCCCACCCGTAGCCCAAGGCCCTGCAACAAAATAGGTTCTGGCCCTATTGTATACCGTATAGCCCTTGGAAAACTGTAGGCTATGGGATTATAGGTAAGCCCTAAACCGCAGCGCCCCTACGTGTCTGAAAGCTGGATCAAGCTGGAGACATTCTCGGAGCCTCAACGAGGGAGTGTGCAGATGCCGAGGACACCTGGGGGTTCATTGAGTTGCGCTGTGATGAGTCAGAGGAGAAACTTGTGGGCTGAAAAATATTTGTCTGTATAGTTTGGATACTGCTCACACTCAGTAACAGTTGAGTAATATTCATAATATGGATATATAAGGCCCTTAATAGTAGTCCTATTTTAGACTGTTACTGGATGGGGGCAGTACCCAACGTATAGGGTTTGGGGAGTTTTGTTGGAGGGTGCCCAGCAGTTGAGCCACGTAATTTGGATCCCTCTGGTTCGGATTAATAGACGGGCCTGAAGTGCTGCGAATAATAATTCCTAATCGCTCCTTATTTCAAGTTTAGTCTAGAGCACCCGGAACCAAATTCTTTTGGATATTTTCTTGTGAGGAAGACCCCAGCAACCATGGGCCATTCAGAAACCCCTATAACCACCACGCACCCTGCCTGACCTGGGTAATGGAAACGTTTTACATCCTGCCTTAGCTTATCAAGCCTATTTGCTTGTAGGTGCCCCAGAAGATCTGTATTACGATGTTTATTAGGACCCTGCCACAAAGTGCGCTCTTATAGGGAACGGTTGAGTTTCTCCATTTCCAGTGGGAGTTGCTGCAACTCTGCTCCAGGATTGGCAAAGATTTCCCGTACTCGGACAAGGAGGTTTGGGTGCGATTTGAGCAGGGGAGCTTTGCTTCATGAAGCCTTTTGAAAAACGGGGGGGGTGTAGATCTTCTTCGTGTTTATGTGGTTCATATGGGATGCGCTTCAACATTCAGTGAGATCGGTGTGCCCCACCTCTTGATGTGTCCAGGTCTTGGATCTTGCCAAGAACTTTCCGACGCCGTTCCATATCTACCATGAGGACAGGGATTGGTGTTGAGGCTTCTTGCGCATGGCTTCAGGGCTGATTAAGGATCTAGCCATAGGCTCTTTAGTAGTTCCTTTTTGGGGACACCTTATAGGATTCTAAACAAAAACACAAAAAGGAACTACTTAGGAGCCTATGGTAGAGGGTTTTGGGTTTGTGGGCTTGTAGGCCTCGTGGAGGTGTAGGGTTTGAGGGCCCTAAGCCTAAAAGCTACTGATATGTCCCTGAAGGCCAGGCGGGATGCAGAATAAGTAGCACCAAATTAGGCTTAGGGCCTATGGGGTCTAGTTTGGTCTTAGGTTTCAGTTCGGGTTTATGGCTAGGGGGTTAGGCCTGCAATTTCCTCAGAATGCCAGAGATGCAGTAAACTTCATGGATGTTCTAGTTAATTCTTCGGATGAGATTTTCTGTAGATTAGATTCGTTTCGATTCGGTTAGACAGACGGAAGGTCGATCAGATAGATGCGGTATGTAACTAAGGTAGATTAGATACATAAGGTTCTATACTAGACAAGCCAGGCACTACTTGAGTACTCGCCAAGATTCGGCTTGACTAGAAGTAATTCAGTTTGTTGAAGTTCAGCCTGATAGGTAGGTAGGTAGGTAGATAGACAGCTAGATTGATAGGTGGATATGATAGACAGGTAGGCGCGTAGACGGACAGATATGTAGGTAGATAGAAAGATAGGTAGACCGACCGACCGACCGACCGACTGACTGACTGACTGGTAGATAGATAGACCGATAGATAGATAATAGACAGATAGATAGACAGATAGGTACCGGCCCAATGTTTGGGGTGCCAAGGGCTCAGGGTGGGGTTTAAGGTTTAGTGTTTTCGGGACTGGTGTAGGGCGATTATGGATTTCGTGTTTGGCTACTTATCGGGGCTTAAGTGGCCGCATAGATGTAAAGATCTCACAGCTGACGTTTTGTCTTTTCCGGCATCCCGCCGATAGTGTTCCTTGTGCCCCAACAACACTTCTGAAACCGTCCCGGCTCTGAATTGCAAAGGCCGCGGATTGCAAACTGGAATCGTGGTTGCCAGGCAAAGAATTCTTTTTGTGCAGCCGTGTTAAGGCTGAGGGACCAAAAGAAGCAGGTTCTGAGGGTTAAGGGTTTGAGGTTTGAAGGTCTGCTGCCGCTGTGTCCTTTGAGGTATGCCTGTTGAGGAAGTTGTGACGGCACCAACGAGAAAACCTGCAATTGGCAGAGTTGTCTCCTGCAGGGAAACCGGGCCCTTTGATATGATGCCCTTTTGCACTCGAGCTTGGGACTGAAGTGACTCCAAGAGGAGCCTGCGGCTTTTTCGTCTAAATGTAAATCGCACTAAAACGGGTTCCTTAAAGTTAAGGATCTATAAGGGGTTCTTCAGTCTATAAAGGTTTCTTCAAAGGTTACCACAAAGGGTACGGCTTCAGAGTTTTCGGGGTCCCAAGGCTTACTCTAGAAGCCCGAATAAGTATAGCTACATTATTCATGTGGGGCGCCTTACGATGAGATTACTATAGCGTACCCCCCCCAACCCTATTCTACATCAGTGCCTTAACTATTACCTCGGGTTTAGGGTGTACCCTAAACTGCTGTCATGTCGATAGGTCCTTGCGTGACAAGTCGGTCCCCAAACGATTTTGAGGAGTTTAGGGGGTTTTGTTGTTTTAGCCATCGACGGTACAACTGTGCCAGCGGAACGAACCAAAATGGGAAGCTCACGTTCAACCGTTTACAATGCGTGGAAACTGTATTTAGCACATTAGTAATTTATAATTCTCTTCCTTAGGGCCCCTTGTAATTCTTAGTTATCAGTCTGCATTTTACTCCAAACATTAGCAAGGCGATTGGGATTCAGAAACACACCTCAAGACATCAGGTTCAAGACGAACTCATATGGTACCAAACGCCCGTCATTGCTCGCATGCCCTGTTCCGCCCTAAGAACTGGGAAAAAGGTTGTTGGCCATTACCATAGGCGTCGGAAAGTTAAAAAGCAGACTTATACTGCAATCTCCCCATTACCCTATTCTGATTGTTAAGGCGCCTATAGTAAGAATCTTTTATATACAAAAAATGTAAACACCTTGCAGCAATCCTCGTAGAACCCTTTGCTGCAATTTTCGGTGCCAATTTGTCTTACGTTTGCGCAAGCAAAGATTCTAGTCTAATTCATATGGAAATTTTATCTATAACTTGAGGCATGTCCATTAATAATACTCACGGGGATTATTAAGAGGTCTTGGAGCCTCTTTTAACCCCTAATTAATTCCTAAATAAAGCCTGAGCCACGAAACCATTCACCAGGACACGATTCGTCAGACGGTCCGAGACTTGAACCAGGCCATCCTTCGGTAAATACCGGGGGGAGCCATTGAGTATTTACCTATAGTCCATTGTAGTTCCTTTTTTTGGGTTAACCATATTTATATTAAGGATCCCAAAAGGTAACCCCAAAAAGGAACTACAATGGAGACTATAGGTAGTAGCAAGTTAATTCACCTTCAAGCTTGTCGATGTACTATAGGTTATAGCATTCAGTACCCCTACGACGCTGGACAAGTAAGAGTACGTCCTTCTACTAGGTACTTAGGCAATTACGTCAACTCACAGGGTCCAGAACCGAGCAGATGATTCTGGAGTGTAGGGTGTATCGGGCTTATTGAGTCCTGAGGCAACAGACGAGACTCTTGGAGAACATGCCCAACCACCACATTGCAGTGCAGTATCTGTTTGGCTCCGAACTTATACGCAAAGCCTGCATGCGGCTGACTGCCTGCCTGCTTGTTCCAGTACATAGGGTTTTGTTGTACAGTTGTAGTTTACAGTGTTGCCGAAGCTTTCATTGCATGCTACTAGTGCTCTCTGACGTGACCATCTGTGGGACGGGACAACCTTTCCCCTGAGCGTGCTCGCGCAGCCGCATGCCACTGAATTTCTTGAGCAGGCTATTCTTACGATCTTTCCCTCATTTTTTAGCAAGATCTGTTTATCAGGCATTTCCGGTCCATGCGCACCTTGCAAGGGGAGGGGAGTTGCGGGGTTTGCAGGCAGGGTCACGAGCTTCCAAAGTCATCCCGGGACGCGGTCATGTCGCTTTCCCTGCGCCATACCAGACAGCCTTAGTAACGCCCAAACCGTAAACCCTAAACCCCTAAATCCCTAAACCCTGAACCCCCAAACCCCTAAACCCCTAACCCCTAAACCTCTACACACCGAAAACCCCTAAACGCCTACACCCCAAACCGCCTAAACCCTAAACCCGTAAACCCCTACACCCCTAAACCCCTACACCCCAAACGCCTAAACCCTATAAACCCTACTGGCGGCCCAGGACTGATCCTTAAAGCCGAAAGCCGATTTCGGATTCCCAGCGGGCGGACAGAAACAGGTCGTGAAATCAAGCCTGCCCTTTAAGGCCTTTTTTGGGCCCAAAGACCCTGTTACATAAAGCTTTATGGGCTATACTGATGCGAAAGGTAAGCCGTAGGCCCTACCCTGCAATGCGGGCTCGTCCTGCTATGTAGGAGGGACAAAAAACTCTAAATCCAAAGCTCGACGAGGCCTTCAGCTGGTGCCCAGGATACCGGCAGCTGGGACACGCAAAAGGCTCCAGGGTTTAGGGTTTAAGGTGTTAGGGTTTAGGGTTCAGGGTTTAGGGTTTAAGGTTTAGGGTTTAAGGTGTTAGGGTTTAGGGGTGTCGGGTTCATGCAAGTTCCCACATGGGTAGTTCTCTAACTTAGGGTCCCTTCTTAGGTCCAGATATGGTACGGCACCCTTATAATAAGGAGCCTAAAAGGGACCCTAACTTGAGAGAACAACCCACATGTTCCCATGGGTGGTTCTACAAATCTATGGCGTCACAAAGCGGACATCAGGGTCTGTATCATTCAGCACTGAATATATTGTAGGGGCTTAAACAAAATACATTTTTGGGGGGGTTTTATTACCAGGGGCTTATGAAACAAAATTCAATTTTTTGGTGGTTTCGAGAGTATGATATGCCCCAAGCCCTTACAGTAGTCCTTGGACGGGTCTGGCTTTTAGGAAGTTGAAAACAGTGTAGGATCTTCGTGGAATAGTGACTTGCTCGTCAAGGGGTATCCAAAACCCTATGTAATTACCCCTTACTGTCACCCCCAAAACTCGCTTTTTTTACACAGACAGCTCTGACTGTCAAGCTCGCATGTTGGCTGCCGTTGGTCCACGAAATGACTTTTCAAGAGGTAAACCGGTAGCCCCGAAACCCTCAACTCTCTAGCCGTATATGCTGGATCCGAGGAACCACTTCGCTGTCAAGGCTACACCCAATCCGCACATCATGCAGCTTGGACATTGCCAACCCTGAACCCATAAACCCGAAGCCAACCTTGATCAAAGTGAGTTGTTCGTAAGATCTTGCAGTTTCGATTCTTGGGGTGATGGTAAGAGTAAGAGTGTAGAAAAAAAAGCATTATGGGCTAGCGTCTGTCTAGTAAGCAAGGCCTTAAGGAGGGTGGCCTGTCATGGCCACCCAAACGGTGTCACCGTACCCCTTGCTCTCCATTTAGCGGACAGAAGGTACCGACTAAACCCTATAAACCCTAAAGACGTCGGGCCTTGAAGTTAAATTCCTGGGCTGCGGGCTTGCGGGTTACAGGTTTAGGGCACCTTCAACACCCAAACCCTCCCATGCTCGGAAGGCATACCCAGAGCATGTAGGATGCTGAGGAGGCCTCCTGAGCTTTGAAAGGATCTACAAACCGGGGACCCTTCAAAACGGTCCTGTTCAAACCCACGCTGTGGGCGGGTACCTGCTTTTGGTGATTCGATTCTCGTCTCTGTCTAGTGCCCTAAACCCAAAAGAAGCCCTCTGCAACCATAGATCGTCAGCGCGGGAAAGTGCCGAAGCTGATAGCTCACACGATAAAGCAGAGGTCGAAATGACTCGTAGTAGTATCACCTTGGAAATCCCAATTGAACATCTCCTATATCAATACCCCAAAACCTCCATTCAAATTTGCTCAGGTCCCTCTGTCATTGCAACAAAAAGACATAAGCCAAGAACCAAGCGACAAAGAACCCTCAAAGCCCAACCAAAAGCTCCCTTACGAGAGAGCTCGAGGCTTTGAAGGAGGAGACCTGGTACAGTACCCTGCATTCCTGAATGACAGAAGCTGGAAGCAAGTCTTGAAGGAGGAGGCCCAAACCAGTACCAAATCTAACAAACCCGAAACTCCCTTATGAGAGCCCGAGGCAAGATTTGAGGGAGTACAGCACCCTAAACCCTAAACCTCGCACCATGAACCTCGCCTGGCTTATCCGAGTTGTGAGAGCGTGAAACCTTAAACCCTTTATAACAAGACTTAAATTTCAAATTACCCTTGGTATAGCACCCTAAACCCTAAACCCTTTATAGCAAGACTCGACGCAAGTTTTGAGGGAGTATAGCACCCTTTATAACAAGCCCCTACACCCTAAACCCTAAACCGTTTAAACCCCAAATTAAATTCCCTTAAGAGAGAGAGACGTCGAGGCAAGTTTTGAAGGAGGAAGGCTGCGGAGCCGACTGCAGCTCGATCAGCGACACTCGGCTTTGGGTCGGTATTGGGGTCGGCTTTTTGGGGTTTTGAGGGTTTAGGGCCTTAGGCTTTAGGGTTGAGGGTTCAGGGTGTAGGGGTTTGGGGTTTTGAGGGTTTAGGGCTGTAGGGTTTAGGCTTTAGGGTTGAGGGTTTAGGGTTCCAAGGTGTAGAGTTTAATACAAGGGGCCCTGTCAGAGCCGGAATATAGCTTCGGGGTACATCTAGAGCATATCTATAGACCGTTTATTGTCTAAGTACCGGTGTCTCGTTAGTTAGGCTTAGATTTCGGCTCCAGTATAAAAATGTGCTTTGCGAAGCACCCAGGTAATTTAGCGATTCATATACTAGTCTCAATCGACCAGCCCAGGTGGACTATGCGGAAGGGTTAGTACTGATTGCGCCGATCCCCATGTTAGGCTTGCGGCTTTTGGGTCCAGGGGGTATGGCAGCGTAAAGTTGATTGCCGGGGTTCAGTCTAGAACATTTTCAGGTGGGTAGTCACTGTTATAGGAGCCTTATAGACGGTCTATATACATTATAGAAGCCCCTATATACCCCTAAACTCCCCACCTCTAGTTGCCTTTAACTCAGGAGGTTTACGTTTCAGTGGTGTGGGGTTCCGGCTGCATTCCACCAGAGGGCCGGGGATCGCATCGTGGCCTTGTTGGAATCCTTAAAACCCTGCTTTACCTGGGACTCTAATTATCTACAGTTTTATGGGCTCTACCTACAAGTTAAGGGGTAATGGCTGCTAATCTGTAGGTCAAGAGAGTTACAGGCACACCCTAAATGAAACCACAACCTACCCTGTGTTCTAGAGTGCATGGGAGTTTTAACGGCAGAGGCGGGAGATACGATGATCTGAATTCTGCTTCTGTGAAGCCCTTTAAACATTTTTGGAGTCGAGAGGGGTTGAGGGTCCTGTTCAGCACGATCGCACCCGGAGCCACCTCTATACTAGGCATCTTGGAAGTAACCCGAACTGACACATGAACCCATACCTATAGTCTTCATTGTAGTTCCTTTTTGGGGGTACCTTTTAGGAGCCTTAATATAAACAAGAAAAAACCAAAAGAAGCAACTACAATGGAGACTATAGGTAAGGTTGATGGTTTGGTTTTGGAAGACCAAAGCTCGGAGCTGTGACCTACTTCTCCGCTCTGAGGAGTTGATCCTCTCTGAGAAGATGGGTCTCAAAGGCACATCGGTTTAAAGATTAGAGTTTTCCGGTATACAGGCATTGAAGGTTTTGGGCTTAGGGGCTATAAGGGGTTACCTGATTTAGAGTTGTAGGGTTGCGTTTTGGGAGTTGGGCGTTCAGCGTGGGATGGTTTGGGGCTGAAGGAGCTTGAGAGTGCGATCGATGGCTTCGGTGTGCCATCGATTTCAACTCATGAACTCGAAAGCCCCTAAACCTTAAACCCTAAACCCTAAACCCAAGTCTTAGGTTTGAAGGGGGTTGTTCGGGCTAGTCGAAGGACGTTGTCAAGTTTACGGCCCTGGTGAGTCCTATGCGCTGTACTCCTGCTACCTCTAGCCTATGCGGTCTGTTCTAGTGAGAGTTCAGTTGCCTGGGACTCGCCACCTTTTTGCTCTTACAGTCATCGTCGTCTTGGAGTCTGGGTTTTCCCTGCAGTGCGACCTAGTCAGCGAAGCGGGTGGGAAAAAAACCCAAGTCTTAAACCGGCCTAGAGGGTTGTTGTGGGAGCCCGGGTCTTCTCCACTTCCTCAAATTGAGGTATCCAGCTCCCTTCCTAAGTCTTCTGGTTCTTAATTGGGAATGGGGGAATGGGTTTTTGGGACTACTAAAGGGGACCTTTAGGAACTATCATAGGGATCCATTCCCCCATTCCCAACTAAGAACCAGGGAGTAGCTGTACTGACCAACCATTTCTTACACCCAACACCCTGATCTCTTGGCTTCTTGGCAAGTAGAATCCTTTACCCTAAACCCTACCGCACGTTATACTAAACGTTAAACCCGGCACCCGACCTGGCCGAGACTTCTGGAGGTGAAAGGTTCAGGGTTTAGGGTCTCAGGAGCTACTCGTGAGGATCCAAACAGCCGTCGAGCCCGACATACTGAAGGGCTGGGAGCATCAATCGGTAAGAATAGGGTTTGGGAGCATAGCACTTCAAGGTGTATTGGGACTGGTTTGAGGGTTCATGCCCGCAAACCATGAAGAATGATTCGAAGCCTCAAAGTTTCAACAACAAACCTTGCATGAACTTGCAAAGAACACAGGCATAGCGCAACACCTGCGTTCTGCCGTCGACTGCACGTTGTATGCTTGTTTGGGCTGTGGTCTTCCACAAGAACGTGAAAGTTTAGCAACCTGAACCCCCAAAGCACGGCCCCACTATACATATCTATATATATATATATGTTTATTTATTTAGTTATTTTATATATGTGTGCATATATATATATAGATGTCTGTCATACATATATATATATGAAACAAGTTCATATATATATATAGATGTATGAAACAAATATATATATATATTCGATTTTGTTTATACCGCGTATTCTTTTGTAGCTAGTCACTGTCGACTTTGAGTCTCACCCATCAGTGTTCCACACTTGTAGGATTTTCGGCTTTCGTAAAGGTGTTAGGGTTTAGGCGTAAGCCCTATCCATACTTCATGACTGAACTAGCACTTTACGGATATTACCAAGTCCTATCTATATATGCATAGCCACAAGCGTCCATGCCGGGGTCTCGTAGTTTAGCTTTGGGATTCTTTGCGCGGGGCTTCGAATCTGGATGTTGCCAGACTTGGCCTTTCGTGGTGTGGTGAATGAGCTTTTGGGGCTCAAGGGGTTCGGCTCTCTTGGTATGTTTGGGTGAGCCTGGGGGATGTGGGGCTTTAGAACTTGGAGAGTCTAAGGCGTCTGCATGTTGCAGATTTGCAAGATTCCACTGTCGTGCTCGATATTTCGGGACCCCCTTCAATGCCGAACTGCAGAAACAAGTAGCCATTTTTTGAAGCAAGATGTCGGGATTGAGAAGAGGCTTAGGGCGTGTTTGCTTCTTCGTCGTTTTCGTGTTTCATGTTTTCCCAAGCCCGAGCCTCCCCAAAAAATTCCCGAAGACGAATGTAAACAGACTGAGCATGTCCTTCTGCTAAGGTGACGAGATCATGTTCACCAGCAACAACACCCCTCTGAAGGAGTACAAAAAAGCCAAGGAGCCTTTCCCATGCGAATAGGTTCGGTGTGGAGTGCAGGCTTCCGAGGGTAGGGTTTAGGTGCAGGATGTTCAATGACTTAGGGTCTGTGATTTCTTACTTGAGGTGCAGGGTTTACAAAGGTGAAAAGTTAGGTCGGTTTTACATGGGGTTAACGGCGTAGGGTTTGGTGAAGGTTTAGGGTCATAGGGTTTGGGGTTGGGCCTTCGATAACATCCCACCCACAATCACCGCTAGGCAAGGTAACTGGACGGCCACGGTTGGACCGGGTTTCGCTGTCATTCACATTGCTACTTGATGTGATGACATGCTCAAGTTACTTTCGTGTTCGTTCCTAACAATGCCAGCACTTAAGCCTCAATAAGTTTCAACAGAAAGGTGTTCCGACATCCCTCATATAAGCGCTGTCTAGTCTAGCGGTCTCGGCCTCTCAAACGAAACCTAAACCTTGTCCTTCTGGCTGTTGTAGAAGAACCGACCGCAGTGGGCCCAAAGCCGAAAATTGCAGCTGGAACTCCCAGAAAACCTCCTAAAACCCTAAATGCTAATCTCTAAAACCCTAAAACCCTAGAGCCCTAAACCCTGAAACCTCCTGAACCCTTCAGCCTTCTCTTGAATCCTAGCACCTAAACACCGAAGCCGAAACCTACAAACGTCAAAACCCCGAAGAACCCCTCTAGGAACTCCAATCTCCGAACTCAAATCGAGCTCGCGAAGCCTCCGACCGAGCCTAACTGCATTTTCCAAGGCCTGCTCATTGCATTTGGCCTTGGTTTCACCAAATCCGGAGCTCAATGCCGTCCCTGCACCCGAAAATCGCACCGACAATGCTTTCCAGGCTCCAAAAAATGCATTTTTGAATGCTTGAGGAAAAAACATTCAGAGCTGACTCAGCTTTGCTGGTGCCCCTCGAACCGAAACCGCAAGCCTACTACAGAAGTCTCAATAAGTATGTGATCGGATCCTTTTAGACTCTGAGACTTCTACAGTAACCCTCTCTAGAAGCCTTATCATAAACCTTACACCCAAAACCCTTAATCCCTAAACCTCTAAACCCTAAACCCTACACCCAAAACCGAGAACCCTTTTTGATTTCAAGGAACCCCAAGCACTGAAGCCTCTAGGAGTTGAGTGCCATCGTCAACTTGGACGACATCTCCCACGTGGAATTCCTGAGCCATGGCTCTTAGGGTTTAGGGTTTAGGGTCGTGCGCTCTGGGTTTGGGGTTTAGAGCTTGGGGTGTTGGGTTTCATCACTTTGAGCTAAATAAGACTTTTTGTTGTGGCATTCGGTTTTCAGTTCGCCAAAGTAACTATTTAAGAGGGTTGTTGGTGCTTGTTTGTTGCTTTTCCCATGGCTTCTTGTTTTATATTCATATAGGTCCCCGAAAAGTGTGCTTTTGCTTACCTTCGAAGGGGAGTCGAAAGGATTGGCGCCAACAAGTGGCGCCCATATGTCCACAGAGAGAGTGCCGTTCCGCAACATTCATCAAGCCGAGCCACCCGCTCCTTCACCCCTCGCTTCCCAGGCACGGTTTCGCAGCA
Organism: Symbiodinium necroappetens; assembly: GCA_905231915.1. NCBI lineage: Eukaryota > Dinophyceae > Suessiales > Symbiodiniaceae > Symbiodinium > Symbiodinium necroappetens. The sequence continues at coordinate 602 of CAJNJA010013738.1, read as the reverse complement.
CCTAAATAATTACCAACAATTGTGGGGGTTCCATACAGTGATTACAGTACAATCACCTGGAGCCAGCAAGAACAGAGCCAAACAGAAGCTCCATCGAAGAGAAAACAAAAACTACACCCCTCTTGACCTGAACCTACAGCCCAGGTACCTATATGATGGGTTTCGTCAAGGGTTCCTGCAGATTCTCCTTCAAGGGTTGCATTTGAGGGTTCTGTAAGGCTTCGTCAGCGCCGATTTGGCAGGGCCTCCTGAACCCCGAGGAAGATGCTCAGGTAGTAGCAAATATGATGATAATCAGAATTATAAGAAGAAGAAGAAGAGAACAACAAACTATCGAAGTAACAATCGGAGTGGCAATGCTCAGGAGCGAGCAAGATGGACTGCCTGAGCTAGTGAGTTGCTCTGTCCCAGCAAAGGGGTGTTTAGGTTGCGGCGATATCACGGGCTTTGGGGACTCGGAGTTATGCCCTCACGAAGGGTTGGGTAAGGTTCGCGCGAGATGAAGGCCGTTGTAATGGCGGTATTTTGTGCTGTTTTCCTCTGAGGGGGGGAGCGGGGTATCTGCAGTTCGAAGTCTTCGGGTTTCGGGTTTGGGCTTAGGG
>CAJNJA010013736.1:0-12527 GCA_905231915.1 Symbiodinium necroappetens | reverse complement strand
CCCCCCCCCCCCCCCCCCAAACCTTATTCAACGATTAAGGTCCCTATTAGCCTAGCCCAATACCCCTTGCCTGCAGAAGCTGAACCTCTACGCTCTAAAACCCTAAGCCCCAAGTCACTAAAACCTACCTGAGCCAACAAAAACCCACTTTTTTGTAGGTTCGTACTCAAGCAACCCTAATGTGGGATTTATAGGGACCCTACAAAAAATAGGTTCTGGTGGGTTAAGGTAAACCCTAAACCCTAAATCACCAGAGCAGGTGTATGGCGCGAGAACTGCCGAGCAGCTGTTTTCAGAGCTGAGTGCTTTGGATTCCTCCGTGCAAGAGGTGCCGCGGTGCTTCTTCGGCTTCAGAAGCCCTAAACTCAAAACCCAAAACCCTAAACCCCTAAACCCTAAACTCCTAAACCCTCAACCCTAAACTCCTAAACCCACAAACCCCTAAGCCCTAAACTCAGGGTTTGTAGGGGGGGCTCTAGGGTCGAGGTTGGTAAACAGGGGGGTTTTTCTTCATTTGGATGCAAGCTAAGGTAAACAAAAGCGGGTTTACAGTAGGGCATTTTCAAGCCTTTAGGCTCCAGGGACTCATTTTGCGCAGGTTGCAAGTGGGATGATCGAGTAGGGCAAGCCCTAAACCCTAAACCCTAAAAGCCTATTCGAAACTCTCTAAGCTTCCCAAAAGGGTTCCCCAATTACCAAGCCGCATGACTCGCGGGATCTGTGTTGAGGATTCACGATTTCGGCCTGGGCAGACTCAGGGTTTCAGCTTCAGGTGTTACCTGGGACTCTAATTGCCGACAGTTTTATGGGTTCGGTTCTACCTAATTACTAATTCAGGGGTCATGGCAGCTGTAAGTAAAGAGAGTTACCCGTTGGCGTTTAGGATCCGTCCCCAGCCTATCATGTCGAGCTTAGGGAGGTTGCTTGTCGAAGTTTAGGATTCTGAGTAGTTAGTAGTAGCACTCCCTTATAGTCTCTATAGCCTGAAACCATACAGCACACCTCTTTTAAACACATACACACGGAGACATTATTTGTATATATATATATATATATATATTATACACACACATGCATGCATGCATGCATGCATGCATGCATGCATCCATACGTACATACATACATACACGTACACACATACCTACCTGTGTCTGTCCGTCCGTCCGTCCGTCGGTCTGTCTGTCTGGCATGCATGCATGTGCATTTCAGTGGGCATCACTTCTTCTTTGTCAGCGACGTTGAAACCGTCTTCTTGGCATCAGCAGTGCCGAGAGAGTCACGGCACGATCACCCTCGCCATCACCACCACGCCCATCAGCGCCGCCACTGCCACCGCAACGGGCACTGCCACTACCAACAAGGCCACCGCGGCCAGTCCAGCACCACCACCAGCGTCAGCAGCAGCAACAATGCCGCACCAACCTCAAGACCACTACTCCTCCCCGCGATCTAGACCACCATCACCATCGCCATCACCGTCATCGTGTTCGTTATCGTCATCGTCACCGCCGTCGTCATCATCATCACCACCATCACCATCATCATCATGATCAGCATCACCATGTTCGCCGTTATCCTCAGCACCACATCAGTGTAATGGCACGCCGTTACGCATTGTGCTGTTTACACCACCCCCAGGCGAGAGGCGACTGTGTCATAAGATATCGACATGTTTAGGGTTTACTGTTTAGGGTCTTCCGGGTTTCATTACCCCAGAATCAAGATGTTGTCGCTTCAGATTCCCTAGGTCCTTTACCGTGTTTACAACGGGGGTTGCAGGGGTTTGGGCGCACCTTGGAAGCACCGTTTCGGGTCTCTCCTGTGAGATGGAACACATGCTGAGGTTTCATTCATGACAGTTCGAGAGCCGGGTCTATGTCTGATTTTTTGAATTCTGAAGCCGCTTGAGCCCTGAACCTTGGAAGTAGGCCGTAGACACTGATAGTCTAATGCTGAATCCCAAACCTTGATAACTAAACCTGAAGTGTTATGTTTGGTCCTAACTTTAATTTTGAAAGCTAAACACGTAACCGTCAGCCTTTGCAACAGGAGGACTACATGTCCACCGATGGCATTTGGGACATCGAGGGTCTGGAGGATGATCTGCGTCTAGCCAAGGCGCCCCATGCACTGGTTATAGCTCTTTGGAGATTAAGGTTCCTCACTCCGGGCTTCGGGTATGGTTTAGGGTTTAGGGTTTAGGTTTGTAGGGTTTAGGGTTTAAGGTGGATGTTTTTGCCACTTCGGGTTGGTCCGAGGGCTCACAGCAGACTGTGCTCTAAGTTCCGTGCACGCCAGCACGCAAACCCTAAGCCCTAAACCCTAAACACTAAACCCCAAACCCTAAACCCTAAACCCTAAACCGTCATGTCGACCTTGGCAGTTGAGGGTTTGTCCTCGTTAGCATCCTTCTTAGAACCTGATCTTCGCGAACAGCTATGTAAGCATGTACAAGCTCGGAACTATCGATGCCATGGTGTTGGGCTTCGAGTTTTGCATTCTCCACTCTTCACAGCTTTGTCTCGGCAAGCAGTTGAGGCTGCAGCTAGTGCGCCTGCTGCTGCGAGTGCCACCCCTGCCGCGCCATCAGCGGCCGCGGCACCAGCTAACCAGGTTCCGGATCGGATGAGGGTTCCGGTTGATAGCATTGTATGTGCAAGCGCAGACCAAAGGGAATGTTCTGCACCCTCAATTCAAGGCAGCGTCATTGTTCGACTTACAGGCATTCCCGCTTCAAGAGGGATCGTGAGTTTTGGTCTGTGTTTTCTGGATGGCCGAGAGGCCAGGGCTAAATCAGATTCAGACAGCCTTTTATCCGAGCCAGCTGAAGGCTGCGAGCAGCGGGCAAAAGCTCTTCGATGAGCTCAAGTCCGTGGACCCAGAGGCTAGCAAGGCCTCAGTGCAATCTTTACCTGTGCAGGGTCATTCATACTTAGAGTACGTCAAGATAATTGTAAAAGGTCTTGTGCAGAGGCTGTGGCCGGGAGGGCGCAGCATCGCGAACAATGCAGAGCTGCAGAATATGGTTCGAAGTTGCTGTCAGTCTGGCTGTCGGTGGGTTTTCAGATTCGTTTGGCATTTCTTGACAAGTCACTGAGTTGTTTCCGGACGAAGAGGTTTCCGATGATCCCTTACAGCAAAGTGTTGCCGACTGCATCGGCAGGAAGACTACTACGACGCTGCTGGTGATTTCTGGGACGTCGAAGGGCTCGAAGACGACTTGCGCTTGGCAAAGGTGCCAGGGCAGCATGCTACGTCCTCATTGTATCCTTCTTAGAACCTGATCTTCGCGAGCAGTTATGATGTACAAGCTCGGAACCATCCATGCCATGGTGTTGGGCTTCGAGTTTTGCATTCTCCACTCTTCGCAGCTTTGTCTCGGCAAGCAGTTGAGGCTGCAGCTAGTGCGCCTGCTGCTGCGGCCAGTGCCACCCCTGCCGCGCCATCAGCGGCCGCGGCACCAGCTAACCAGGTTCCGGATCGGATGAGGGTTCCGGTTGATAGCATTGTATGTGCAAGCGCAGACCAAAGGGAATGTTCTGCACCCTCAATTCAAGGCAGCGTCATTGTTCGACTTACAGGCATTCCCGCTTCAAGAGGGATCGTGAGTTTTGGTCTGTGTTTTCTGGATGGCCGAGAGGCCAGGGCTAAATCAGATTCAGACAGCCTTTTATCCGAGCCAGCTGAAGGCTGCGAGCAGCGGGCAAAAGCTCTTCGATGAGCTCAAGTCCGTGGACCCAGAGGCTAGCAAGGCCTCAGGGCAATCTTTACCTGTGCAGGGTCATTCATACTTAGAGTACGTCAAGATAATTGTAAAAGGTCTTGTGCAGAGGCTGTGGCCGGGAGGAGAATATGGTTCGAAGTTGCTGTCAGTCTGGCTGTCGGTGGGTTTTCATTTTCGTTTTGCATTTCTTGACGAGTCACTGAGTTGTTTCCGGACGAAGAGGTTTCCGATGATCGCCTACAGCGAGTGCTGCCGATTGCATCGGCAGGAAGACTACTACGACGCTGCTGGTGATTTCTGGGACGTCGAAGGGCTCGAAGACGACTTGCGCTTGGCAAAGGTGCCAGGGCAGCATGCTACGTGCTCATTATCATCCTTCTTAGAACCTCGTCTTCGCGAACAGTTATGATGTACAAGCTCGGAATTGTCGGTGTTGGGCTTCGAGTTTTGCATTCTCCACTCTTCGCAGCTTTGTCTCGGCAAACAGTTGAGGCTGCAGCTAGTGCGCCTGCTACGGCCAGTGCCACCCCTGCCGCGCCATCAGCGGCCGCGGCACCAGCTAGCCAGGTTCCGGATCGGATGAGGGTTCCGGTTGATAGCATTGTATGTGCAAGCGCAGACCAAAGGGAATGTTCTGCACCCTCAATTCAACGTAGCCTCATTGTTCGACTTGCAGGCATTCCCGCTTCAAGAGGGATCGTGAGTTTTGGTCTGTGTTTTCTGGATGGCCGAGAGGCCAGGGCTAAATCAGATTCAGACAGCCTTTTATCCGAGCCAGCTGAAGGCTGCACAGAAGCTCTTCGATGAGCTCAAGTCCGTGGACCCAGAGGCTAGCAAGGCCTCAGTGCAATCTTTACCTGTGCAGGGTCATTCATACTTAGAGTACGTCAAGATAATTGTAAACGGTCTTGTGCAGAGGCTGTGGCCGGGAGGGCGCAGCATCGCGAACAATGCAGAGCTGCAGAATATGGTTCGAAGTTGCTGTCAGTCTGGCTGTCGGTGGGTTTTCAGATTCGTTTTGCATTTCTTGACGAGTCCTGAGTTGTTTCCGGACGAAGAGGTTTCCGATGATCCCTTACAGCAAGTGTTGCCGATTGCATCGGCAGGAAGACTACTACGACGCTGCTGGTGATTTCTGGGACGTCGAAGGGCTCGAAGACGACTTGCGCTTGGCAAAGGTGCCAGGGCAGCATGCTACGTCCTCATTAGTATCCTTCTTAGAACCTGATCTTCGCGAGCAGTTATGATGTACAAGCTCGGAACTATCGATGCCATGGTGTTGGGCTTCGAGTTTTGCATTCTCCACTCTTCACAGCTTTGTCTCGGCAAGCAGTTGAGGCTGCAGCTAGTGCGCCTGCTGCGGCCAGTGCCACCCCTGCCGCGCCATCAGCGGCCGCGGCACCAGCTAACCAGGTTCCGGATCGGATGAGGGTTCCGATTGATAGCATTAGTATGTGCAAGCGCAGACCAAAGGGAATGTTCTGCACCCTCAATTCAATGCAGCGTCATTGTTCGACTTACAGGCATTCCAGCTTTAAGAGGGATCGTGAATTTTGGTCTGTGTTTTCTGGATGGCCGTTAGGCCAGGGCTAAATAGATTCAGACAGCCTTTGATCCGAGCCAGCTGAAGGCTGCGAGCACAGCGCAAAAGCTCTTCGATGAGCTCAAGTCCGTGGACCCACAGGCTAACAAGGCCTCAGGGCAAGCTTTGCCTGTTCAGTGCGTGTGGTCCAGGTTTGCACCTGCACAGCATGATGACATACTGAGGTAGTGATTAAATTCTACAGTCTACGGTCTCCATTGTAAGCTTAACCCGAAGGCTCTAAGGACTGATATTTTAGGGCTTTTGGGCCCAAAGACCATACCATATAAGGCTTTTGGGCTATTTTGAGCCTTAGGGTAACACAGGAACAATGGAGACTCTAGGTGGGGTTTCGGGTTTAGGGTTTAAGGCGACTTCAGCTCTGCTGACCTTAGTTTGGCCTCCAGGCTTATGGTTCAGGGTTTGGGGCAACCTAAAACCTAAAATCTAAACCCTAAACCCTAAACCGTGCATGGGCAGGAAGACTACTACGACGCTGCTGGCGATTTCTGGGACGTCGAGGGGCTTCAGGACGACCTCCGCTTGGCCAAGGTGGAGGGGTTTAGGGTTTAGGGGTTTTGGTTTAGGGGTTTACGGTTTAGGGATGAGGGTTTAGGGGTTTAGGGGCTTTGGTTTAGGGGTTTACGGTTTAGGGATTAGGGTTTAGGGGTTTAGGGTTTAGGGGTTTAGGGCTTAGGGTTGAGGGTTTAGGGTGCACCAAGAGCGCACCGCGCCAACTCACTGAAAACACGAAACCTTGGAGTCAGTCCTACACCGAGCGTCTTGAGTCTGCAAATCCTGAACCCCTAAAGCATCTTAACGCATTTAACCCGCACATAGACGAGAAGCTATCATTGAGTTCGCATTCCGAGCACGGTGGTTTATGATGAAGCTGCATGAAAGCCATGAGAAACCTAGCTCCCTGAAGTACGAAGAACTACACGTCTGCAATGAAGCAGGGCCGAGCTTAGATGTTCCTGTGTTCCTAAGGAGGTCTGAATAAATTCACGAGCACGACAGGGTTGAGGGTAAGGGGTTACAGTCAAGACCAGTAATATTAATGCCAAGTCAAGTGAACATAAGATGTCATATTGATGAGTTGTTATATTGCCTATAAGCTGTACTTCGACATGTCCCAAAATTTTGTACTCAATCTCGAACCCTACTTGTATAGTCCATTCGGACCATTTTTCAGGAGGCATGTCCTGTTTCGTGCCTCGGATCGCCGTAGACATGCGAACGATCTTTCAATGGCTTGGTCCCATGGGGAGCCTGTTCGGGGATGGGGTTTAGGTTCTGGGATTCGGGGTTCCATGTTCAAATTTGTGGCTATAGGGGTCCGTTGGTGTACCAACCCTAAACCCCAAACCCTAAACCCCAAACCCTAAACTCTAAACCTTAAACCCCAAACTCTAAAGCTCAAACCCTAAACCCCTGGGTGCTGGAGTACCGTGCTTGAACATTTTTCTGGGTCCTGTTCCTTAAAGGAACTAGAGGGTTTAGGGTTTAGGGAACAGTACTTTGTCGCCCTGTTTATTCAAAGTCCAGAGACCCTCTCCAGCGCCAGGGTAGTCTGGGATTGGAGTTTGCGGTCATTTGTTCAGGGTTTAGGGTTTAGGGTTTTAGGGTTTTAGGGTTTTAGGGAGTTTAGGGTTTAGGGTTTTAGGGTTTAGGGTTTAGAGTTCAGGGTTTAGGGTTTAGGGTTCAGTTGTTCACAGTTTCGGTTCGGAGTTTGCTACGATGGCGGCCTGAAGAACTAGTAATACGTTACTATTCGTTGGGGGCTTCTTCAGATAGCGCTTAGGGTTCAGGGTTTAGCAGTTTCCATTAATATACCGTAGAACTCTATTCTAATGTTAAAGGCCCCTGTATTGCTGTTGCCTTTAGCGGATATGTCGTGCAGAGGCTTGGTGGCGGTGCAGGGTTGTCAGAAAAACCTAAACCCGAAGCCAAAAGAAACACTAAGTCGTATGGCCATGATTCTGGTTCCAATCAGCAGGACATTTTAGGTAGCAGCGTGGTGATTGCGCCACCGATGAGCGCATGCCTGCTGTTCGCTTGGAAGCAGATTGCATCGGCTTACCGAGTCTAGCCGCGCTTAACGCAAGCAAAGCGCCAGGGAGACTTCGATCTCTCTTGTCCCCTTTGATGAGATCCTGCCGATGCCACGCCGTTTGGCAAAATGCCCTAAACCCCTAAACCCTATTCCTTGATTCGCAAGCCCTAAACCATAAGCATTACACCCCAAGCCTTAAGCGCCAAGTGCTAAGCCCTGGAACCCAGACACGGTTACGAACTTCCCTGCCGCACGTGCAAAGATCGGGTGGCTTCAGGAAGGGTCAACATTACGATTCAGAATTGGAGCGTTTAGATGATGCAGCAAGCCTTTTCTAAGTCTTAAGACCCGTATATAAGCCCGTTTTGCTTCATTTCTGTCATCTGCATCTACCGGGCTGCCAGAAAATATTGGAACAACCAACTTCCGGAGTAACCTTCAAGAGAGGACCACTAGAGCCTGAGCCCCTCGACCCCTAAACCCGGAACCCTAAACCCTAAACCCGGCTAAACCCTGAGCCCTAAGCCCTAAACTCGGAACCTTAAGTAAAGACCTGTAGGACCCCAACCCCTAAACCCTAAACCCCTAAACCCTAAACCCTTAACCCTAAACCCCTAAACCATAAACCCTAAACCCCTAAATCCTAAACCCAAAACCCCAAACCCTAAAACCCAGTAAAGACCTGTAGAGCTGCGGGGGAGTCCCCGAGGCTCCACATAGAGTACCCTTGTGGAATTAGGCCCCGAGAGGCTACCCTTACTGTTGATGATAGAAATCTAGGGTTTGAGGGTTTAGGGTTTAGGGTTTAATCCTGCATTTCCTTAAGGACCCTAAACTATGGCAATGAAGGTATCTTCCTTGTTATGATTATGATGGGTAATGAAGGATTTATATCATCAACCGTATTAAGGTTTTAGGGGCCTACTTCCATAACGGTACTATAATATAGAGAGTTCTCTAAATTACAGCACCTTTTTAGGTCCCCAACATAGTAGACTCTAAAAGGGACCCTAATTTAGAGAACTACCCCCTGTGGAGCTGCTGGGAGTCCCTAATTCCTAAAAACCCTAAAACCCTAAACCCTGAACCCTAAAACCGAAAAACCATAAACCCTAAACCTAAAACCCTAAACCCTGGACCCTAAACCCTAAAACCCAGTAAAGACCCATCTGGAGCCTCTGGGAGTGTCTGTGCCGTTTTTTGTTCGTCTCACTTGGAGGTTCATGGGTAGCTATAAGTGGAGTTATTCGTCCCCTAATATAGCTTATAAGTATAGTTACCCTACTTATAACCCTACGTATAACAACCCCTAAACCCTAAACCCTACAGATTCCTTAAAGGAACCCTACTTATAACTACGCGCGAACCTCCGAGCAGGGGACTCTTCGACTGCCAGCTCTGCGACGTCTTCCTTCGGCGGCTCAATAACTGGAGGCGGCGTTTTAGTTGTAGGGTTTAGGGCTTAGGGTTTAGGGTGTAGGGTTTAGGGTTTAGGGGGTTAGGGTTTAGGGTTTAGGGGTTTAGGGTTGAGGGGCTTTGGAGTTGTAGGGTTTTTATAGGGTGCGGGTTCAGTTTCGGGTTTAGCAGGTTAGGGTATAGGGTTCAGTTGAAGATTTAGGAGAAGTGTTTTGGCCTTGTGGTTAGTCTTGTAAGAATCAGTCCCATCCTTGAAAGTCTGGGACTGTCTGATTTGCAGGTCAAAGAACCCTAAACCCTAAACCGCAAATCCCTAAACCCTAAACCCTGAACTGTAATACTACTCCATGGGGTTCCTTATCATCTGTTCTGGTCATGAGGGCGCTGGTATTTCTTGGGAGCAGTCAGAGTTTGCTATCAACCCTGAGCCATCATCCCTCGTAGAGCATCATGGAACCAAAGCACTAAACCCTAAACCCTCAAGACTCAAACCCTAAACCTCTGAGAGAAATTTTCGAGTTCAGGGACGGGGTGAGTTGTTTTGGAGGCTTGGAAGCTTAGGTTTCGAGCCAGATGTCGAGTTAGGAGTGGGGGTTTAGGGTTTAGGCTGCAGGGTCCAACCCAAGCTCAAAGCCACAAATCGCAGAGCTCAGACGCTTTCGGCAGGATTCAAGGCTTGAGTGCTTGTGTCAGGGTTGCAGCTTCATTGCTGTGTAGGGCAGCATGAGGTTTCATTTAGTTTTTCGTTTTAGGGTGTCCCGAAACCCTAAACCCTAAGCTCCCTAAACCCTAAACCCCTACACCCCTAAACCCTAAACCCTAAACCCAAAACCTAAACCCTAAACCCTAAACCCCTAAACCCTAAACCCTAAACAGGGACCAAAGCACCTGAGCTACAATCTTATCCGCTGCAAGTTTCGCACTGAAAGCTCCAGCCCAACCCTTTCTGAACCCCAATGCCTAAACCCTCAATCAACCCCAAACCCTGAACCCGAAACCCCAAACCCTGATCCCTAAACCCTAAAGCCTAACCCCTAAACCCGCAACCCTGCACCCGCAAAGCCTAAACCCTGATCCAAACCCTCAACCCTAAACCCTAAACCCTGAACCCTAAGCCCTAAACCCTAAGCCCTAAACCCGAAACCCTGAACCCGAACCCTGAACCCCAAACCCTGAACCCTGAACCCTAAACCCAAAACCCTAAACTCTAACCCTAAACCCTAAACCGCTCTGAAGGACGGCCTATGTGCACGGAAGCGCGAAGCCGGGCCCGCAGCTAACCTCCCGACTTGGAGTCGGCGGTGGGGTGGTTCCTAGGTAGTATTAGGGAGATTTAGAGTTTAGGATTTAAGGTTTAGGGATTTAGGGTTTAGGGGTTTAGGGGTTTAGGGGTTTAGGGTTTAGGTGTTTAGGGGTTTAGGGTTTAGGGTTTAGGGTAGTATTAGGGAGACCCCTCCAAGGGGACCCTTCTTAACCCTACTGATGGCTCCCTTAAAGGGGACCTTATTGAGGGGGTCTCTATCCCTAAGGGTCCCCCTAATCCTAACTCCTAATGTTGGGTTTCGGGCTTAGGGTTCTAGGTCTCATGGTTCGGGGTTTAGGGTTTCGGGCTTAGGGTTTCGGGCTGAGGTTGTGGGTCTCATGGTTCGGGGTTTAGGGCTTAGGGCTTAGGGGCTTCAGAAAGCCAACTCCCCAGAAACCTTAAACCCTACACCCCTAAATCGGCACCAGTCAGCTGGACCAGCAGGTTCTCCGAGTCAGAATTCGTCAAGTTACCTACTAGGTATATGTGAAGTAACTGTGGTTCTGAAAAATAAAGCCGAAAACCCCCAACCCCAAACTCTAAACCTTCAGCCCTAAACCCTGGCCTTTATAGTTGGTCAGTGCGCCTTAGTTTCCCTGGCGTTGTCCTTTGTTGTTTGCACATGCAGGGCGTTATCGTGCTGTTTTGGCAGATAGAGGGCGTCATCGTGGGTTTTATCGTGTGGTTTTTAGCGTTTTTTTGCACATGCATCCCAGCCCCTAACCCTAAACCCATGCAGTCCAGCCGCCCCACCCAGACGCCATCATGACGCAGAGCATCCATGTCCCAACCATGACAACGTCCACCCAGACCCCATCTGTTTTCCGCATAGGATCCATGTCCCAACCATGATAACGTCCACCCAGACCCCCCTAATCCCCAAAGGCCTGAACCCTCTTATAACAATGATCATAATGATCATAACAATAACAATAACTACCAGTATAATAACAACAACAATTATTCGTAGTATCCTGGCGGGCAGGGTCATTCTGGATGCATCGGTCTCTTCGGCGATTGAAGTTGCATAGATTTTGACCTTTGGAGGGAGTCTTTTGATTCCCCCAAAATACCATAATCAAAATGCCCGCGCCAGACACGTGAAATGAACTGTAACGCAGCCCAAACCGCCAGTGAAAACGCCCTAAACCCTAAACCCTAAACCCTAACCAACCCTAAACCCTAAACCCTAACGTTGACCTTATAGTTCCCTGACTTACTACCCTACTTGCTCAGCCCCCGGATCCTTCCAGCTCAGCGCCAACCAGCTTGGGGGTTCTGGAGTTTAGGATTTAGGGTTTAGGATGTAGGGTCCAGGGTTGAGGGTGTAGCGTTAGGGTTGCAGCACTGTAGGGCTTCGGGCTCCAGGACCCATCTTAGGGCTTCGGGTTTAGGGTTGTTTTAGGGTTGAGGGTTTAGGGTTTATAGGGTTTTGGAGCCATTCGGGCTTCGGTCAGGGCTTATGGGGCCAAACTGGCCACAGGCAGTTTCTCTGTCAGCATTGGGTTGGCCGTTTTTTCTTTGCCGGAGGGCCAGGATCGAGTCTGAGTCACAGTCAGAGTTCCGGGTTCCACACTTAGGGTCCGAAGCCTTGTGCAATACTCAATCGTTGAGCAGCAGTAGCATCGTCGAGGTGTCGCCCTTGAAGAGGATGCCAGAATTCAGCACCGACATCCATAATATTCATCAACTATAGCAACCCTTTATAGAGCCGTTTCTAGAACTCATCTTGATACATGAAATTCCAAGAGTGTGCTGCTTTTGAAAAGCCCGGTGGGTTCGATACAGTAGCGTGAATAATTAAGAATTTTGTTCCTCAGGGCAACGTACCGTAGCGTTAGTCTAACTATTAAAGCCCTTACACTAAACCCTTACAGCATCCCTCGCAGAGCCCCCTTTGGAAGGAACGCTCTTCTGACTACGTATCACGGCCCCTGTGCTTATGCTTGATGATATCAATCCTGCATTGTCCATAAAAAGGAACAGACCACAATTCCTACAGTTTAGGGTCCTTAAGGTACCGCAAAAAATCCTAAACCCTAAGTTTGGGGTCCTTAAGGTGCTGCCATCAACAGTAGTCACAACCCCCCCATCTAAAGATCTGCTCGAGGCTTCTCGAGCAGTATTGTCTCGGCAGTGGCATTTCTAAGGCCGCTGCCCGATTTAGGGTTTAGGGTTTGGGGTTTGGGGTTTAGGGTTTAGGGTTCAGGGTTTAGTTTAGGGGTTAGAGTTGAAGTTTGTGTTGGGTTTCGGATTTATCGTTAGGATTTAGGGTCTAGGGTGAAGGACGTTTCTGAGGCCGTTTTGCGGGTTTCACGAGAGGTCAAAACCTAAACCCTCAACCCTATACCCTAAACCCTCAACCCTAACCCTAAACCCTAAACCCTAAAACCCTAAACCCTAAACCCTAAAACCCTAAAACCCCTAAACCCTAAACCATACTTCA
>CAJNJA010013735.1:0-12529 GCA_905231915.1 Symbiodinium necroappetens | reverse complement strand
TATGAGCATTGCATCTAACCCTAAACTCTAAACCCTAAACCCCTAAACCCCTAGACCCTAAACCCTAAACCCCAAAACCCCAAAGCCCCTAAACCCTAAACCCCTAAACCCCTGAAAAAGGCCCTCACAAACAAAAAAAAAAACCTAGCACCTCTGCAGCCCGAGCTCCTTCATCCCCAGGCCCCGACACCCCGCCCAACGCCCGAAAGCTCTGGCAACCCGTTCTCTTAGCCCTAGCCCTCAAGGTCCCTACTATATAGGGCCCCAGGGGCTCTAGTACCCTATATTGTAGGTACCTGGGAGGTTAGGGTTAGCTTCCGTGTGCCTGGTTAGTACATCATAGCTTCGGCCTTCAGGTTCCGAAATAGGGACCCCCCTTTAAAGGCGTAAGGATATGCTACCTATAGGCCCATGGAGCCTCAGAGTGCGGCGTAGACTACTTGGAGGATCATGGGACCTAGAAAGTAAGGTTAGAAGTCTTATAGCCACCTTACTTGGGGTTTTAAGCCATTGTAAGTATAGTTACATTAATACTCAAAGCCCTGGTTGCTGGGTCCCATGATCCTGCGGGTTCTCTGGACCCACCTTGGTAGAAGCCTTGTAGTAAACCTGTGAGGAACCCCTCAACGAGCGATCCCGAAAGTAGACCCTAAGCCGCTGAGACCAGGCCTCGGGAACTTACCTGCGACATGGAAGAGAGATCCCTGAATACGCGCGGATGTGAGGTTCAGGGTTTAGGGTTTAGGGTGAGGGTTTAGGGTTCAGGGTTTAGGGTGAGGTTCGGGGTGAGCCTTTTCTTTGGGATCCAGTTTGTGGTTCGTGCTTCTTGTTGTTTGGGGTTCTGGGTTTTTAGGATCAGTGTTGTGTTTTGGGTTTGGAGATGTATGGTATTAGACTGAAGTTCTGGGCTTAGGCTTAAGCCCCGATCCTGGTCGGTCCTTAGGCCTGTTGTGGTGGGGATTGAATCATAGTGATAGTACCTGGCTTACCCTCCATAATTGCAGTACTGTCCTCCATATTTGCAGTACAACATACCCCAACACCTCATCCTATACTACCATACGTAAACCCTAAGCCCTGCACCCCCGTATGTTAAGGGCTCTAGGGCGGCCGGCTTTTGAATCCTGAAGCTACATGCGGCCGAGCGGACGCTGAGGGGCGCAAAGACGCCAGAGGAGCGAGGAGCCTCAAAGGGGGACGCAAAATCAGGGCTACCTTAAACTACGGTTTAGGGTTTAGGGTTTGGGGTTTAGCAACATCAGGGCTACCTTAAGCTACCACAACCCAGGGCCTAGGGATCCGAATCACAAGCCCAGTACAATTAGGTTTCGGCAGGGCCAAAAGGCATCTAAACCCTAAACGCTGAGGACCCCAGGTTTGGGGGGGAATAAGTGGTCCTATCAGGGGGGATTCCAGACAAACCATAATCCTAAACCCTAAACCCTAAACCCTCTCTGCAACCGAAAAGACCTACCTTTTCAGATTTCCTTATTATGTTTTCTATGTATAGTTCCTTAAAAAGGTAGGTTTTTTGGTTACAGGTTAACCCTATATGCTAAAGGATCCTGAAGATGGTCTTTCGGCCCAGGGTTCCTCGCAGGAATGTGGCATCCTGCATGTCAGCTTACCTCTTGCTGGGACTGTAGGGTTTGGGGCTTGACAGTTCGTCTGCCGACTTGATGTTTCCAGTTCATTGCTTTAGGGTTTAGGGTCTTTGGATAGCTTTGGTTCGAACTCCATGCGTGCTCACAAGGTACTAACAGGTACTAGCAGAACATAGGGAGCCGTCGCGAATGGGTCACAACCACCCTTTGACTCCTTCAGGTTAGATCTTGTTGTGGTGCTGCATACGCTTGCTGCCGCTCTTGCTGCCGCTCTCGCCCGAAGCCTCATAGATCCTGGAGCTGAAGCCCCTACCCTAAACAACATGTACTATCCAAGAACCCAAGACCTATATTGACCCTAGAGCCTCAACAAAGAACCCCGAAAGTAAAGCCCGTGAGGGGCCCCCAAGCCCTGAAACCTTCATTATCTAAGCCCTAAACCTTAAACCCTAAACCCTAAACCTTAAACACGAAACCCTAAACCCTAAACCTTAAGCACTAAACCCTGCTCCCCAAGAGCCACAAGCCCCTCGGCTCTAGACCTCTAAACCTTCGGCCGCAACTAGGTTGTAAGTATCTTATACCTCAACCAACCAAAACCTACTTTTTTGTAGGGTCCCTATAAATTCCCTATTAGGGTTCATAGTAAGAACCTACAAAAAGTAGGTTTGGTTAGGTGAAGGTAAGTAGTCTTGCATGTAATAAAACTATAGTTGCCTTATTCAAAACCCAAGCTACGAAGTCCAATGATCCTTTTAAATGAACCCCAAGAGCAAAACGTTGGAAGTCCGAGGCCCTGTGGGCAGCCTCCCGCCGTGGAGTTTGCGAGCTCCACTGCTGCCTGTCATGGGCAGGACTGCATACCCAGATGCCTTAGACATCGAAAAAGTAGATCCCTAAACGGCCCTAGACCATAAACCCTAGACCCTGATTAAAGGGGGGTTCTATGATGTAAGCCCTCGCAAAAATTTCTAGATCTGCTCTGGGTCTGGGTGTGGGGTTTTAGGCCGTAAGGTTTATAGGGTTTAGGGGTTCAGGATTTTGAATCTGTACGGTTTAGGCTGTGGCAAGTTGGAGCCGCAAGAAAGGATCACTTACAGGGTTCATGGGACTTAAGTAACAAAGTCTATATTGATCTGAGCAAAACTAGAATTTCTTATACTCCCAATTAGCTAAGGTACTTATAACCTTGCTTGCTAAGCCTCTTGATCCTCGGCCCCGCACCGTGGCTTCCTGAAGGTCGGATGTCCGAAGGTTGACCTCTGAGGGGCTCTCAGGTTCTGATAACCCTCAACTTAGGGGGGTTTAGAGGGTTTCTAGGGTTTAGAGGGCCTTAGAGGGCTTAGAGGGTTTATAGGGTTTAGGGTTTAGGATTTCGGACCCTAAACCCTTTTCTGTTCGTACACGGGAAGACCCCGGAATCTGCGAGAACACTGCTTTTCTATCCCGCGGAATCCTACAGACTTGGTGGATCTTCGTGTAGGGTTACATCATGCCGTAAGCCCTAAATAAAGTGAAACGCAGAGCCCTCAACCCCATGTAACTTAGCCCTAAACCCTAAATCCCTAAACCCCCATACAACTTAGCCCTAAACCCTAAACCCCCATATAACTTAGCCCTAAAAACCCATCTAACTTAGCTCTAAACCCTAAACCCTACACCCCCATACAACTTAGCCCTAAACCCTAAACCCCTATGTAACTTAATTTGAGACTCCTCAGAGCTGCGACCCTTGGAGCAACAGGACCACGGTTCCCTTTGCCTCCTCTTCTGCCGAATGCTGAGATGATCAGGGTGTAGGGTTTAGGGTTTAGGGTTTAAGGTTTAGGGTTTAGGGTGT
This sequence comes from Symbiodinium necroappetens, assembly GCA_905231915.1. Taxonomy (NCBI): domain Eukaryota; class Dinophyceae; order Suessiales; family Symbiodiniaceae; genus Symbiodinium; species Symbiodinium necroappetens. Next base: position 9,085 of record CAJNJA010013735.1, on the reverse strand, counting down.
CGGGTTTACGAATTGCCCATCTTTTTTTTTGTTGGGGGGGTCCTTAGTATCGTTATAGTTATAGTATAGCAAACCCCGAAGCCCTATTCTAATTATTGAGGCTTCTACATAGCGGTGTTGGAGTTTGGCATTTCGGAGCATGGGGTCTGCGGCTGAGGGTTCCTTTAGCCAGGGTTTTGGATCTAGGTAGTTCTTGAATAAATTAGGGTCCTTTTATTGTTATTATTATTATTATTACTATTACTACTATTATTATACCACGGGACTCTTACTTAGAGAACTACTTACTCATGTAGGGCTGGAGCCTCCAGAACAGTGCTAAAAGGAGGAGTCGCATCAGATAAAAGGTTGCTTCATGGAAACGCCTGAGTGGAAGCCTGTAGCAGCCTGTAGACCGCAAAGGTGAAATTACCAAACACGTGGATATCTTCTTTTATAGTAACCATCTGAGCATAGTGAAATGTATACCCCAACTCAGTTCTCATGATCGAAGCAGCTTTATGACTTGTACATGCACGTTGGTTTCTGCGTCTCCTTGCCCTGAGCCGGAGGCAAATCTACTGGGGTTTGTGGCTTGGGAGCTGGGTTGGGAGTAGATGTCACAGGTGCGAATTGGGAGGTTATCGATCCTTCATTCAAAACGTAAGAGGACCAATCGCATAGAACGGTCTGTGTGTTGATTTTTCGAGTTTCTGACTGGTTTGGACTGACACAGGAGAGGGTTTAGGGCGCAGGAGGGCTTAAGGTCGAGGATTGGTTTGCACGCGGAAATCCCTAAACCATAAGCCTTACCTGTTGTAAAATGTACTTCAGCTAAAGTTGTAAAGGTTCAGCAGTAGGAAACCTCGACACTTTCATGCCCAAGTTCGTATGCTTCAGCGGAGAGCCTAGAGCATTGACATCTTAAGCCGCAAACCCTTCGAATTGAAATCAAAATACAACAAGCTAAGCCATATCACCCCAAACACTCTTAGAATTATACAACAAGCTAAGCCATGACCATCAACCGCTTTGCCTCTGAATATTATCTTGAAGCCCGAAAGCCTGCATTTTTTTCAGATCAAGCCGCAACCCCCGAAACCAGGTCGTAGCGGCTTCTCTCCAGGTGGTTTGTCTGGAGCTCAGATGATGGGCTGGAGAGGGCTTTCAGGAGGGATTTAGGGGTTTAGGACTTTAGAGTTTCGCCGTTTAGGGTTCAGGGTTTTTGGGTTCGGGGTTGAGGGTTTAGGGTTTAGGGGTTTTGGGTTCAGGTTTTTTGGGTTCAGGATCCGGGGTTTAGTATTTTGGTTGAGGGTTTGCAAGTTGGGTTTTCGGGCTGTTTAACGTGGATCCTTCTTTCAGGTGGCATCTAGGGCTGCTTCAGGATTTTGTTGAGGGGGTGGGTCAGGGTCCATGTCTCTGCTGCCACAGGCATCATCGAAAATGCCGTTAGATTGCAAGCATTTGCAAAACGATAAACGCCTAAACCCTAAACCCTCAACCCTGAACCCCTAAACCCTAAACCCCTAAACCCCTAAAGCCCTAAACCCTAAAGGCCCTAAACATCCTGAAAGTGTACACTCCAATCACCAAACCCCGAGCAGCCCCAAGTTCCGGAGGACAGCCGGACCTCTGAACCCGGGTAGGAGCCTTCGTAGAGCCATCATGGTACCCTTCGAAAGGGTTTCAGGGGTTAGGGTTTAAGGGTTTAGGGTTTAGGGATCATAGTACCCTAAAAGGGTTTAGGGTTTAAGTGTTCAGGGTTTTGGGATTTAGGGATCATAGTACCCTAATCATTATACCCCCCCAATAGAGCCCTCATGACGGGAACCCTTAGAGGGGGCGCCGGTCTGCATATCCTCGTGGATTTAGTTTTAGGGTTTTAGATTGCCCCAAAAGCCTAAACCCTAAGCCCCAAACCCAAGCCCCTAAGCCTTAAACCCTCACACCCAAACCCAAACCCTAAGCCGTGCAGGTCGGGGATGAAGGTTTTAAGAGCTCAGAGGGCAGCAGCCTGGTAGAGATGATTTCCCAGACTCCCGGAAGGATCCAACAAGTAGATCCCTTTAAAGGGGGGTACCTGTACAGATTCCTTGAGTAGTCCCTGATCTACCTTTTTAGATCCTTCCGGCAGTCTGGGTACCCATAGGCCCCTAAGTAGTTCCTTTTTGGGATTACTTTATAGGATTCTAAAACCAAACCATAAAAACGAACTACTTAGGGGCCTATGGCTAGGTATTCCGGCGATGGTGGTTGGTGGCGGGGGCTTCGAGCTCGGAATCTGCACTTCCAGCGGGTTAAGTAGCTCTAGATTTTGAAGGGCCTATAGGGTTTATACTTATAGGCTTTAGGTCTTTAAAAACCTATATAATAGACCCTAAACCCTATAATTAATTAAAGCCAAAAGTCTTACACATCGCCAAAGTCCCGAGGCCAGGACAACTCATCCCAGGCGACATCCGTCCGGTCCTTATTCCAGTCCAGGCTTAGGATCTGAACTCGGAGTTTGGCTGATGGTTTAGGATTTGTAGCTGCGCTTGCATGTAGTTCATATCTTCACCACTATAGTTATAAGACTATAGCTAGTAAGGCCTATCCAACGCGCTCTTATGGAGTATATCACAGAACCCTGCTTGGGTTGTTCAGCTTCGTACACCGAATCGTTTCCTCATACCGTTCTAGCGAGTCCCAGTCCAGCACGACTGTAACTTGACCCCGGAACGCTGAACTTGAAATCATCTGAATTCGTAAACCCAAACCTTGTACCCCCAAATTGCTAAGGCCCGGCAACAAGCCTAGACCCCTCTAAAATCCTGCACATAGCCATCCGAAAGACCTGTGTCCGGGACATGCTTTAAGGACTCAGGCTTACGGCAAGGGCTTGGGCTTCAGCTGTAAGCGTCATCAACACAGCAACAAGACACGGCTCCAGTATTCTAGCATGTTGCTGTGGTGAGTACTGTCGAATGTGGAAATGGATGTGATGCTGTTGCAGGAAGCTCTGGAAGAGGGCCGGCTAGGGTTCAAGAAAAATTCCTTCAGGGTCCATGTGCTCATGTAGCAGTAGCATCTTGATGGGCCATAAAGTAGTCCCAACATGGGTACTTCAGGCAGAAAATGTATACTGTTTGGGCACATGGAACCCTAAACCCTAAACCCTTATATGGTACCCTGAAAGACTAAGTACTGTTTGGGCACATGGAACCCCCAAAGCCTAAACCCGAAAGACAGCAACCCTTATAGAACCCTAAAGAGAACCCCTTCAAGGAGGGCTCATGGACCCCTAGAGACTCCTGAAGCAAGTTGCATTGGGCCCTGTAGGTTGGGTTTAGGGTTCCTCGTGAAAGAGCATTCCGAGCATGGCACTTAAACGTTATCTGTCCCGGTAACCGGGAACTCCAAACCGCAGACCCTCAACTGCAGTTTGGGGTTTAGGGTTTTGGGGGCCATGGGCCATGAACCTTTCCTAGCCCCTCCAACTATCCCTTTTCATGTAGCCCCTATTGAGGCCTATAGACCTCGTAGAGGAAGATGAGATCCCGTTTCTGGAACATTTTGGGGGGCGTCCTGTAAACCAACAAGCCGAAAGCCGAAATCAAATCACGAATGGGCATCCCCAAACATCCGAGCCCATGCGTTTTAAGCCGAGGGAGCAGCAGTGAGCTTCGTGTGGGCCTGAGCTTCCTCAATTTAAGGGTTCAATGTACCACGTTTTAGGGTTTCGGGTATATACTTGGGCCTTGAAGCAGCTATGTACGAACCTTTCACATGTTGTAACAACATCGACAGCAAGGGTCCACCTAGTCCTTGTTCCTAGTTTTGGGTACCCAAAGAGGACGCGGGGTCCTCCAAAAAGGAGCATTTGGATCCTTAGGACAATCTCAATATGACAGCAGTCACAGGGCTTCCATACATGGGAGTCCTATATAAGCCATCCACGTTCTTAGAGGGCGCAGTAGACATGGGGTCATGAGAGCCCAAGGATATGCGAGCATTATCACAAATTAGGCCTCGAAAGACTATCCTTGTCCCGGTTCGAGGGACCTAATGCCATCCGAGTAGTACATATGGACCCTTTTGGTACTTGGGGTTAGTTTCAAGCTCTACCAAAACCTACTTACAAGTCTTGTGGGTGGCCTTTGCATTCGGCAGCAGCGCAGAGGATAAAACACACACGGAACTGTCCTGGAATCCGCCTGGCGACGAGAGACTTGGTCGCGAACTTCTCGGAGAACCTCGCAACTGCATACTCGGATGAAGTTCAGCGCACATTCCAGGAGGGAGGCCACGCAGCACGTGATTCTCCAGCAGCCATGCACAGAAGGCATGGCCGCAGAGTCTACTGTACGGACGCAGCCTGCCACACATGGAACTGCTTGTTGTTGTCACAGCTGGCAAGTTTCATGTCAATGGAAGAGGGGAAGAAGCTTCCCATTCCGATATCCAATCGGGAAACCAGCGACATGTTCCACGGAGCAATCCGAAAGACCATGCCTACACTCGGCATGTACGCGGTGGAGAGCATCGAAGGAAGTGGCAAGAAAACCACGGCTATAAATTTGCCGCCGGAAGCCATTGAGCTGCGACTGGTTTGGCGGCGTATGTACTATGCGTGCGTGTGTGTGTGTGTGCGCACCTTGCCCCGAGGCATGGTGCTCGGCTAAACTGCAAACCACCTGAAGCCGAATAAATTGATTGCTGAAATGTGTAAATCTTAGCCCTAACCCCTCATCTGTGCCGGCGCCCCCGGGCAACCCGCAACATTCAACCCTGAGTTGCCTCCTGCTACCTTCAATAATTCTGGACCTTATCGGGTTCCAATAATTCTAGACCTCAGGAGTACATCTGGGTCCAAGTATACACTGGTTTCGTGCATGGACCCTTATGGGTTCATTAGTTCTATAAGAAAACACGAAACCTAGAAGCCTGAACTCCCTAAATCCAAAGAACCTAAACATTAAATATGGGGGTTTTAGGGCTCGGGAGTCTGGGCTTTGGTTACGGTTGGGGGTTTAGGGGTTAGTTCTTAGCGACTTAGAGTACAGGGCATTGAATCAGATTCTCTACGGCGCTATGAAATCCAAAAGTCTTGTGCGGATTCGCAAGGGCTGGAAGGCTCCAAAATGCCAAAACACACCAAACCCAAACCCTAGCCCTAAACCCTAAACCGCCTAAACCGTTAAACCCCTAAACCCTCCAACCTAAACCCCATGACATCGCCATATCCAAAACGCAAAATCCTGGAAGCTCTGTGAAATTCCACAGCAGTTCGTAAAGCAAGTTGGATAAACTGTGAATCCCATCCCTGCGCCATAGTAGGGCCATGCAGTTACTATAGTAGGGCACAATACCTTAAATCAAGCTTCTCTGGATCCCACAAAAAGTCTAATCCCTCAACATCCTACTAGACCCGTCGTGACATGCCTGTAGAACCGCGGGAGCCCGAAAAGCCCTGGAAGGAAGGACCCTAAATCGCTAGTGCTAAGCCCCCGGAGATCTTAGAACACAAACCCTAAAGCCTGTAAACCCTTCGAGCCCTTCAAGGAGCCCTTATAAACTGTAACTTTAAGCATGATGTAGCAACCCTAAAGTAACCTTTATATAGAACCCTCAAAGGAACCGTTATAGAACTCCAATATATTCCACAACCCGAACCCTTTAAATGAAACCCTAAGTCCTAAACCCCTAAACCACAAGCTCTAAACCCCCAAACCTTCGAAATGAAACCCTGAGTCCTAAAACTCTAAACCATAAACCCTTAACCCTTAACCTTTAAATGATACCCAAAGTCCCAAAACCCCATAAACCCTTAACCCTAAACCTTTACATGAAACCCTAAACTATAAACCCGGGCCTAGAAGCTTCGCTGGCGCGTCGCAGCCTCCGATGCCACGCCGGGGAGTGGCAAAGCCCGGGTTGTCTCGAGGACCCTTGGGCTTTGCGTGGTTCCTCTAGGAGCTCCCCTTCAAGAATTCCTTACTATAGAACTTTAAGGTACCCTTACAGGGGCACCCTGTGATAGAACCCTAAAGAGCCCTGAATTATAGAACCTTAAGGCTTAAAGTACCCTTAAAGGGGACCCTAGTCTAGAACCCTGAAGTACCCGTAAGGGATCTACAAGCAGCTAGGGTTTAGGGTTTGGGGTTTAGGAGACTTGGGCCATGGCTCTCTGTTTTCCGGGCACTCCGGCTTCGCAGACGGATCCTTACAGGGCTCTCGGGCTTCGCCAACCGTCGGGGTTCGTTATAAACCTTAGGGTTTAGGAGTTATGAATAATAAGAGTTCGATCAAAGCAGGTTCCATAAGTATACGGCTTCTAAATGCTTGGGTACCTGAGGTGTTGGGTTTGGGCTTGTTTAGGGTTAAAGATTGAATATCTGGGCGTGGTGTTAGGACCTAGCTTGGAGTTTACCGTTGAATCTACATCGATGAGGGTTCAGCGTTTTGGGTTTACGGCTGATGCTAGAGAGCTTCGTGTTGTCCCTCACAGGGTTTTGGTGGTCAGAGTTGAAGGTTGCTGCACAAACCCTAAACGCTAAACCCTAGACTCTACCCTAATCTCCTGCAGTGTTTCGGTGAGCCGGGCTTGTGGAGAGCCGAAGTGGTGAAGGTCCGTCCTAAATGCCACTAACATGAGTGCAGGAAGGCACTTACAGGTTCAGGGGTCTTAACTTGAAGGATCAGGGGTCCTTGTAAGGAAGTAGCAGGTAAGGTCATAGGTACAAAAGCCCTCCGTAGAACGCCGTAGAATTCAACCACCATGACCATGCCCTTCTCAATCAAAAGCCACTCGTGCGTTGTAAGAGCAAAGCTGGGTCAGCTAGTTATTACACACAGAGAAGTTGCAGAGTCTACTAGCTTTTAGTTCAGATTTCTATTTCTTGCCAAAACATCAGTCAGAACTCTGCCATTTGTCAGAGTCCTGAGCCTCTGCCAATTCTATAGCAACCAAACTTCAGGCCCTTGCAGTAAGCTACTTGGGCCACACACACACACATATATATATATATATCCTACAGTGCTCGTGTACAACTTCCACCCTACAGCAATCCTTAACGATAAAATACCTGTAAACACCTGTCAGGCACGAATTCCTCAGTTCTGAAGAGAAGGGTAGTCAGTATTGTAGGGCCAACTATCCGCTTGGAGCTATTATCTATCACTTGTTCAGTCCTTCACTTTCCAACATAGTGTTACATGCCAGAGCTATTCCTTAGACTCCCATAATATGAACATGATAATATACCCCAAAGGCGTTTGGAAGTATTCCTTGTGTTCCCATAATATGAACATGGCATGAGACGGCATAAGATACCCCAAAATCCGCTCAGAACTATTCCGTAGCTTCCCATAGCGTGACCATAGCCATAGTATAATATGCCCCGAAATCCCTAGTCAGGTTCCCCCAAAAAAAAGATTCTAATATCATCTTGTAACCCTATGCTTCAAAGGACCTTATAGTTAGGGCCCTAGACCCCTTAAGGACCCAATAATTAGGTCCCTGGAAGTATAGGGTAAAATATACACCCAAAATCCGCTTAGAACTGTTCCATTAGGTTCCCGTGATATGGATTTGGAAGATAATACACCCACCTAAGCCTTGCTTTCGTTCTTTAAAGAAAGCCGCCCTACTGTAGAGGCTCCCTGCAGTCAGCCCCCGGCCGTGGCGGGTGCAACCGCTCTGTCCCTGCGGGCATGCGTGGCAAGCTCGGATTTCCTGTGTAATACAGGGGCTTCAGTTATTACCTATATTATTTTTCGGGGATATAGTGAAAAGGGGCTCGGGGGTTCGGCGTTGACAGGGAATGTTTCATGTTCTTGGGGTTTCGACTGTAGGGCGAGTTCGAGTGCTGGGTCAGTGACCGGTAGGTGGGTGTTTACGTTCTGGGTGTTAGATTGAGGGTTCCACTCCATTAAATTGTTCTATGCGGGTTCTATCGGGGGTTTATGGTTTAAGGCCTGCCTTTTCAGAATTTCAACTCCATGCTCAAGGGCTGTGCGGTTCCAGGTTCCATGACTTTCCTGGTCGTGTGTAGCTCTGCGTTGGCGCCCACAGGATGGAATCTTCGTGTTGCTAGCCGGTGCTTCGACGCTTACAAGATGTTAACAGCATCTGGTCGGACTTTGACGATTCCCCATTCCCAGCAACCCTCCATCAGAGACATGACGCTACATGAAGGTGTTTACCTGCCTTACGATATCCTTGCCCTTGAAGGTCCGAGTACCCAAATAACAGGGTCAGATACCCAAGGCCAGTGAGAGTGTAACATTGCAGACATTGGAGACCTCCAAACCACCTCTAAATCTTCAGGCAGCCGATGTGGAAGCCCAACACCTATCTGACTTAACAGTACCCTCAGTGGAAACCCGAGACCCTAGTAAGCTTGAGAGCCTACCCCGACCATTCACAGTCCCTACCCATTGAAGCCTCAGGCCAAAAGATGTTCCTGTATAGCTACTTTAGGTCAAAGTCGACAACATGTGCCTTCATGAAGGGGTTGCTAAGTCCGAATTGTGTGTCGACCGCATTCCACCTGTTGGCTCCATCCTTGGCAGTAGACTCCCCCAACTGTAGCCGGGCTCAATGCCAGCAGACCCCCGCCCCATACCAGCCCTTCAAAGGGGGACTCTATTTTAGAACCCCGCCGTCCCCTTTCAAGACGCCCCCTAAACCCTGACTATTTAGGGGAGATTCCTTATGACGACTCAAGTAGACCCAGAAGATCGAAACCCCAAATCCTAAAGCCCGAACCCTAACCCTAAACCCCAAGCCCTAGACCCTAGGCCAAAGACCCGAAGCCCGAAAAAAACAGCCTTAAAACATCCCAAGACCCTTATGGATCCCTGACGATCTCCCTAAAAGAACCCTAAACCCTAAACCCTAAACCCCTAAGCCCCTAAACCCCTAAGCCCCTAAACCCTAAATCCTTAAAAGAGCCCTTCCATGTGCCATGAAGACCTCCTCCTCGTTTCCATGGCTTCCTGGGAGGAAGCCCGGTGATGCCCAGCAGCAACTTAGGGTTTAGGGCTTTTAGGGGTGTTTAGGGTTTAGGGTTTGCAACGCGAGAGCTTGCCCGCGGGGGGGGGGGGGGGGGGAATATAGGGG